>JAMPIV010019826.1:0-134880 GCA_024509875.1 Oreohelix idahoensis | reverse complement strand
AAGCTGCTGACTGCAAATTTCACAGGAGTCCGCTAGAGTCGGTGTTAAATTTGTACTGGATTACAATAAGTTATATATGCTTCAGTTGGTTGGAGTAAGGTTCAAGCGTAGTGATCGCCGATGTAGAATAAATAGAAACATATATAGTTCCTAGGTTGTTTCGGCTCAGGTGGCTGAAACGTAAGGTTTAAGATACACAAATACTGCTGACAAAATATTGCCTCAGTTGGATGATGACTATAATATATATTATATATTCTATATATATATATATATATATATAGTATATTATTATATATATATTTTATATATATATATGCTATATTATATTATATATATATATATATATATATATATATATATATATATAATATATATAATATATACTATATATATGATATATGAGAGAGAATCTGTAGTTCTGGCCCGTATATTATAACTCATGGTTCTATTTGATTTCTGTCAGGAAAATGAGGAAAAATTGGACCGCCACAGGTCACAGCAAGAAAAGGGAAAGGTACCCGTTACACGCCCCTTTGAGGACATATTGGAATATGGTGTTAGGCCATTTTATCTTGACCGTCCGGAACACTAGGGGTGATGTGGTCAGCTTTCATGCGCCGCATTAACCTTCCCAGAGTTGTTCTCGGTACCCCTTTGAGGCTGGGCCGACCCAGAGCGTTTGTGGTCCTAAAAAACCCCACATCATCTGGGGATCGATCCATAGACCACTGCGCTAGGAAACCAGTGCACTAACCACTATGCTACCGCGGCTCCTCACAGCAAGAAGCTCATCAATATTAGATATTCTTGGATGCTTATAATATTATAAGTTCGTATGATCATAAGTTCATTAGGCATAAGAAAATAAGCGTCGTACTCAGGTTTCATCAGCCTATATTTATGAAAAGAAATATAAACATCGTAATCACTATTATAATATCATATTCTAAAACCACGTGTTAAATTGGACCTCTACCACCACTATGTTATAATTAGATTTTAAACACACGGGTCTAGCTTATCCTATCATTCGGTTAACCGTGATATGAACATAGTCATTAAACAAATTACAATAAAATGGATAGAAGTAAAGTAATATATGAAGTCCCCCCCCCCCCAGTAGACAGTTTATATTAAATGGTTAAATGTACTAGTCCAATTTAAAACATCTCCTTACTGGAGCTTAAAAAAATAAGCGGAGTATATTAAATGTTTATACTATATTTAACGGTCTGGGACAATGGTTTAGACTATATAAGTTATTTTTAATTAGGGCACCAGAAAAATCTCAGTGTGAAAAATATATATTGGGAAAACTTAATTAAACCAACACTAAAATCTCACTTCCAAATCCCTAGTAATATACTATTTACCGCCAATCAGAAAAAAATGAATAACACTTCCCACGGAAAATCTTATGTAATTTTTTTTCCACTCTGTACGAGAAATCTTAAAGATAACGAAAGCCTTAGTTGAAATTCAGAATAGATTTCTGGCAACTGATCATGGTATCGGAGAGACTGGTATATATTGATATGTTCGTACTATCGTTTCTTTAATGCGAAAGGTAACACCACTGCAGACCCGAGCCAATTTGCCGTTCGATTTCTTTGAATCAAGGTAATTTTACACCTCTGACTTTCCTCATCTTGCCTTGGCTGAAAATCAGCTACACAAATTTTTCACTGTCAGTTTTACAATCCAAGGTCCGTCTCAATGATATCGTGTGTTCCCTGATCAAAGATCTAGTACGCCATGCTCCGCGCTTCGCGCTTGTTTCACATAGGGCTTGATTGCCAGGATGGCCCCCGTGTTAAGTAACTGGTGATCCTTCGGTCTGAAGCAAACGTATATTCTAGATGGGGCGGCAAAAGTGAATGATACTGCTGAAACTATTTTCATCTGTGACACTGCATCTTTGGTTTGATGGCCTCGATTGCTCTGCTTCCTACTTTTGCTCCCTGTATCTGATTCTTGTTTACTACACTTTGCATCTTAAGGACGTTGTGTGCTTGTGTCATAGCTGGAGATATGCTTTCCACCTTTCCTGTGCCAATCAGTCAGCCTCTTCATTTCCGGGGGTGTTGGAGTGAGAAGGGATCCACTGTTTCTCATCATTTTGAATTGCTGATACCTTCTGTGGAGTGATATTCTTCGGTCATCAGCATTATTCTGACTCTTCTGCGTTGTAATTACTTACAGCGCATCTGAGCAAGAAATGCTACTTGTCTCTCGGAAGCTTTCTTCTAGTCATTAAGATTTCTGCTGCAGTTTTATAAGGCCTCTGGCGCTGCCTGAAGTTTTTGGGAGGAATTTTTCCTGTTGGCGCCTGACAGCGTTGTGTTTTTTCTATATACTGGGTGTGAGTGTGTGAGTGTGTCGTGGGTGTGCCATGTGGCTTTATGCTTAAAAATGACTCCTCTCCTCCATCTTTTCTATTGCATTTGCTGCTTGATCCATTTTTCTTTTGTATTACATTGGTCAAAGTGTTTGCTTGTGTAAGGTTCTCTGTGTATTGCGCCTGGGTTAGTACTACTTCTTACTGTTTTCTGTCTGGCCGTTCTTTACACTCAATACCTTGAACATTTTCTGTCATTTCAGGGAAGCGCTGTTGTTTTCAATCTGATAGCTTGTGTGCATTATTGGTGAGATCAGCTGTTGAAATTGCATTGATGGAGTCTGCTCTCATCTTTGTTTTGTTTATTTCTACAAAGTTGCTTCGCTACAGTTTTCATCTTCCAAGACCATTTATTCTCTTGAAGTACATTAGGTGGGCTATCAGCCTCCTGAATGTCAACAGGCTAGTTGCTGAGCTCTGCTGTCTTCTGTCCTCCATTGGCTGGAGGTGTAGTTCTATTCTTTCTTCGTCTCTTCAGTGACCACTGAGAACTACACGGACATTTTCTGACTTACCGAGACAATTATTGTTGTTAGATCGTGCATTTATCTCGATGTTTTACTGCCTCTTTCTCAGTTTAACCCTTCTGTAATCTGTGTCTTGTCTTCTTTGTCAGTCATAGATTATTGCAGAAGCATTTTGCAACTAGGTAAAATGGTAGGAATGCGTATTTTTAATGTATTGTTTCAGCTTCTTCGTAGCAGAAATCAGCAACATATCGGCAGTAAATAAAAGGGTTTGGTTTGGTTTGGCTTTTAAGGACTATCTTCATTGCACACGGACAACTCCATCAGTACTCCGATCTCCTCCCTTAGATCACACAAGGACAATCTCAGCACAGTGCACAAACTCCGTAGCACCAGCGAGAATCCCAATGTGTGTATATAATGTATAGGAATCACTCATCTTATAAATATTTTTGTGGTGGGTAGGTTTCCTAATTTTTAAATTTTGCCAGGGCAGTGGCCTGATAAGTCTACTCTTTACGATTTCCAACTGCCGCGGGATTTTTAACGTGCGCAACCTGCACATGGGACCTCCTATTTTTTCAGCATTATCGAGGAAGGTAAGGCATTACGATCCTCACTACCCATGAGACCAGGGGGGAGTATGACGTAACTAGGACCACTGGTTCTGAAAAAAATATTTCAATAAATTATAATCCCTCAACTAGGATTCGAACCTGGTACCTTTAGAATACGAGGCGGACGCCATACCTCGGAGCAACTCCTAAAATAAAAGGGAAAACGTTTTAACAGGACAATGGGAGTAAATAAAATACAGTGCAGTCCAACTCGGAATCCGCTTAAATCGAATTTCGCTTAAATAGAAGCATTTCTTCTTTGGCTTTGTTTAAAAAAAAAAAAAACACTCGGGTTAAGTCGATAAGTTTTTATAACAAGAATTTTCGGATAAGTTGATGTAATTTTCCTGTCCCAACTCAAATTTGGACCCGCCTAAGTAGAAATTCTGCCTTCATCGCCTAAGTTACAGTACTGCGTGGCCGAACATAATTTTGTTGGTAAACAGCCGATAACAGGGTAATAAACGTCCGAACTTCCGTTTGTACATAACAACGCTAACATTAATTAAATTGAGGAAGATAAGGGAAACTGCAGTACAATGGATGGGTATGAAAAACGTTAAACCAGCAAGCACGTAATCGCCAGGCCGACTGCGCGAACATTGGTTCACTTCACCTAGGTTTGCTAGAAAAGAGATTGAGATATGAAGATAAACAAAAAGTGAAAACCGGGGTATAAATAATAAATAGTAAATACAAACCAGTAATTGGCAGTAAATACAAACCAGTAATTGGCAGTAAATACAAACCCAGTAATTGGCAGTAAATACAAACCAGTAATTTGCAGTAAATACAAACCAGTAAATTGGCAGTAAATACAAAACCAGTAATTGGCAGTAAATACAAACCAGAATTGGCAGTAAAATACAAACAAGTATTTGCAGTAAATACAAACAGTACTTGGCAGTCAATACAAACCAGTAATTGCAGGTACGCGTAAGAAAAAAAGGAAGGAAAATACTACACAACAGAAATGGTCCTAATATCAGGGAAATAACTCTTACAAGGGCTTACTTGTTTCTTACTAGTTAAACTATGAATATCCGCGTAGGAACCACTACAGTAAGCACGCAATAATACAGTCAAAACGCGGACTCGAACGTTGTTTACACTTTGCTATTGTGCTACTAGCAATTAACTTGACACTAAATCTTAGACTTCGCTAAATTGCTTTTGAAAACTTTAAAAGATGCAGAAAAACAAGAAAATTTAAATAAAAATACGTTTTTTGTCTGAATAGTTAAAATAATTAAGTTATGGCGTTACCTCTTATTCTGAAGTAAAATGCTCCATCTATGAGCAGAATTCTGATAGCAGAATTTCGGATATGTAAGAAGTACTTTTAGAAGGTCCCAGCGCCTTCCTAACTTATCTGGACTAAACTGTATTTAATATTAAAAATATAATATTGTTCTGTTGTTGTCGTTCTCAATGTTTCAGAGCCAAACTTCTTCTTCGTCTTCCTAGTTCGTCCCTGATGAAGGACGCTGGTTGCGTTGTGTCCGTGTACGGCGGAGCTGCGATATTCTGCACCTTTCGGCCGACACATCCGACTTCAGCACGTCATTTTTGGGGACTGGGTTTGCCTTCCCACTTCGATCCCTACTCTCTCAGCCAGACTGCAGTGACTGCAGCCTGTTTTCCAAGGACCACCATTGGAGGTGGAGTAGGTCTGGTCAAGCTCTGGTTCCCTGACAACAGCATATGGGTCCTCTCTTGATGCGTCTTCTGTCCCGAGCCATACAATAGAACTGAACTTTACATTTGAATTGAAAATTACTAATTTTTGATTTGGACCCGATTTCTTTTGACACTCCATAATATTTTCCAATGCAATTAAAGTCTTTGACTTTTTGTATCTTTTATTTGGATTTCATGATCTATCCTCAAACTGTTCATCATTTTGGTCACGGGGGACTAACAAGCATTGCACAAGAATAAAAGCTGCATCCTCCACTGCGTGTAAAACAGTGTAACTGATCCGAAAAGAGAAAAACTGAACTAATTTTGTTTGTTTTTATCACTTGTATTTAATATCACATGGGCTTTAAATATTATTGACGTTTCAAATCTTTTGATGTTTGCTACATATCCTCTCTGTTCGACATCATCGTAGATGGCTAAACCTTGGCAAATGCAACTGCCGCTCTTGGTACATTTTAATCTATCCAAGTTGTGACTAGTAACTGACCCAGCAATTATTTATAATAGCTAAAATAATGTAGTGCCAGTTGCTTATCCTTTACAGGACGTGGCAATCAACCCCAGCTTTTATTGGCTGTCTGTGATTTTTCTAGGCAATATTGTTCATTCACGTAGTTTGCCATTTGCTGAGTTCTGAAACGGTACGGCGCTTATACCATTGTTAAAAATCCACACAAAGCGATCTGCTACCAAACCGCCTGCAGCAGATTTCGAAAAAATAATGTAACATAGGCGGAAATAGCTTTCCACGAACGGTCAAGTGTTTTAAAACTAAGGGACATAATCTGCTGATATAAATTGTATTTTGTATCTGAAGGCCTTTAGTAGATGGTTCGCAATGGTCATGTCTGCAGATAGGAGAAGATCGCTAACAACGACAAACATGGGAACCCAAGAGCAAAGGATCGGACCCCCCCAGACCTTCCAGGGACGACCGAGAGTCGCTGGGAGTGGTCAACATAGACAATCTCTGAAGGACAGTGGATAGTGATTGGAACCAGGTTCTGGTGAAAGACTGCTTACAGGATAGTATGGTGCTTTCTCTAACAAATCTCTACACCCACAGGGTAGAAGAGGGAACGACGAAGGTAACGTATTGTATCTGTAGTGTGGGTGCCGGGCAGTTGATTGAGGATATGCTGGTGAATCAAAGTGTTTATCAAATCGACGATTCTATTGTTTTTAAACACAGTTCTAGTAATAACCAACCTTTTCGTATCAGCTTGACTTTAGGTGTTTATAAACTTATTAAAGTATATTTTATTCAGAAATGAATATCACTGGACGGAAATGACAATGGCTCAGGAACAAACTGCAGTTAGTTATGATTTAAAATCATAACACAAGTGCAGGGAAAAAAAACAAATTTCAGCGATATAGTTTGAATATTGTTACAAAATACACTTTAAAAACAGCAGAGAATAAATACTACATGCATTGTGTTGTTTTTGTAGAATAAACGTGAAAACCATTAATAGCAATTTCTCATATCTTTGACGAAAAATATATATATATATATATATTATATATATATCTATATATTATATATATATATATATATATTATATATATATATATATATATATATTAGGGTTGGGATCTTTAACGGTAGGTTAATCGATTAATCGATCAGAAAATTTTAATCGATTAATTGATTTTAATAAATTACTCGATTATTTCCTTTTTTTAAAATAATGTTTGGTGTTTGTTAGTTTTTTGTTTTCTTAAATGCGAGAAACATGTCCTACGTTATAGGTTTGTCATATGGAGTTTGGCAAGTATAATCAATAATAGTGAATAAATTGGTTGTAACTTTTCAATATTTTCATTACATTTTTCAGGACGATGTTGCCTTATAGCACGTAAAATAAATAAATGTCCTTAGTGATTTAAAAAATATATATGTATTTATGATTTTTTTATAATTTTTTTTAAATTGTTCGAAACTGATCGATTAATCTTCGAAATTCGATTAACCGATTCATTTTTTTAAAAATTATATATATATATAGGCCTATTTGTGAACGACACGACGAATCACTGACTAATTGAAACAGGCCGTCCACTTTTATTCTATGCAATAGAATGGTATGGTAATATTTATTTTCTGTTTTTAGTGCATTCATATCCATTAGGCCCACAGACGCCGACTTAGTGCACTTAGGGTAACAATAATAACACGGCTCTCTAAGACTTGTCTTTTTTCCTTTACTTGTTCAAACTAAACTAGTTTAAACAAACTTAACACAACAAAATCTATAACACGGCTGTTATTGCTGCACGTTACTTCTTTACATGGGTCACAACTATCGACACAGAAGTTAAATACAATTTCATACCACGGATCCACAGTATCAAAGGCAATACCACAGGCTCGCGCTTTGACTAACTGAATGACATGGTGGCTATATCAAGATCAGTCTCAAGGCCTAAAGCAAACATGAATCTACAAGGTCTACTTTGTTACAATACGCACCCCTGCCCGTCCCCTCAGTAATATTGACTATACAGTTGACATGTATTGCTCGTTCCATGTGGTGCAACCAACGCTTAGTAGGTTTGTCAAACAACGCTAAGTGCTTGAACAATAGTGCCCTCAATTTCTGGAATTATATATATATATATATATATATATATATATATATATATATATATATATATATATATATATATATACACACACACACACACACACACACATATAGAGATAGAGAGATAGAGAGATAGATAGAGAGAGAGAGAGATAGATAGAGAGAGAGAGAGCGAAAGAGAGAGAGAGAGAGAGAGAGAGAGAGAGAGAGAGAGAGAGAGAGAGAGAGAGAGAGAGAGAGAGAGAGAGAGAGAGAGAGATCATTCTGTGTCCTAGAAGTAATTGAAAATATTGTGACATGTCTAACAGCCTTCTATATTGCTTTTAGTCAGCGTGTTTACAAACAACTATCTTATTTCTTTGGCAGACGGGATAATGTCTGTCTCTGTATATAGCTATATACGACAAACATCAATGTTCTACTTTGATAAACCATGACGTGAAGTGGTGACATCCGCCTTGTCCTTACTCTTATCTTGGTTCTTAACACTCGAGAGTGTATGAACTGGCACGGCGTTGAGAGGGTGTAGAACTGGCTGAAAAGATGGGGGAGAAAGGTTTGTGAATTAATCCGAGCAGGAAACAGGACTTGAGTTTATGATGACTGCTGGTAAAGGCTTGTCGCCGACATTGTTGTTCTGATAAAGAAATATTACAACACATGTCCTGCATAACGGTTTTGACGTTGTTCGTTAGTTTTTTTTTCACTGTTGCTTTGATAGTTTGTATTGATTCATTTCAACCAGGAATTCTCAACTGTGTACCGCGAGGAAACATGGGGTGTGTTGCAGAATCTGTATTCTGCGTAATTTGCCAGTAAAGTACCTCTTGATATCTGGAGTTCTTTGATCAGACATAGAAAGACTTTCCCCTGCTCCAATAGGCACCTCTTTTCACCATCATCACCATCATTATTTTCCTTTGCGCTCCTTACAGTATAGATCCACCATCTTTGGCATTTTGTTTGACATGATGAGGTTGCCAGCTCCATGCACAACCTCATAATGGTGGCCTTCTACGACATGCCAGAGTGTACACTAGGCTTATTCTTTCTTTGCCTCTTGAGAGACCCTCGGGAACTATATACGACGTGCACGTCTTTACCGGCCATGAAAGTCAGATTGTTCATGGCAGTGGTTCCCAAACGGTTTGGCACGAGAGGATGGCAGGTGTGGCCGGAAGTTTCAAAGACAATCAAGGATTTACAGAGATTTTTAAAACAATTCATATGTCAAAAATCAGTTTGACGGTTATTTTCTTATTAATTTTATTTACTTTGTTAATTGTGATATAATATGGTAAATATACGTATAGAAACCCATAGAATTTTTCAGAATTTGTTCAGCAATATAATTTATCTTATATCAAATAGGTACAGCTCTCTACGACATCTTGTTGTGAACAGGGATTTTCAGCTCTGACAAATATCAAAGACACTAAAAGAAAAAGGCTTCTTTGTGTAGATGAGGAGATGAGAATTTGTTTCTCTGAACTAAGACCTAATATAAATGAGATTACCATGAAAAAAACAAGCTCACACCTCTCAATGAATTTGTATATTATATGAATTAATCATATTTTTATGTAGCTGTATTGTTTTATACTTTCTGGATGCCTTAAGATCATATTATAAAGTAGTTGTGTTCTATGTTATGAATAAAGCACTGCTAGGAGCTGATTTTTTTTTTTAAAGGTATTTCTTATCAATAACAAAATTCACTGTGGCGCGAGATAATTTTCTTTCCAAAAGTGTGGACCTGATAAGTTGCCAGCAGTCGACGCTAGGCGCCTACATCAAACGGGTCTTGAAGATGCTTGACTTGACAACTTTAGTAGTTTCCCCATCCTTCCGGCAAGGGACATGCTGCTGCCACAGTATTTGACTCCTGAAGGACCAGTCTAAAACACCTCTGGGGACCAGCAGTGACTGAACCCAAAATCAATGACAAGTCATTGTCAATACCTGACTAGATAATCACAAACGTACTGGCATAGCATATGAACACTGTAAATTTTCGACCCAAATGATCCAATGATGATTAAAGTTAATTGTTTGTTTTCCTTGTCAAAATAACGTTACTTGCGTTACCTTGTTAAACCAACAACTAATTAAGATACCTGTTTATATGAGAATATAAATTTATAGTTGAATTAATCATTATTGGGTGAATTTGCACCGTGTGACTCGGTTTAAAAAAAAAATACAACAATACATAGCTAGTAAACTAATAGTTTTGCTGAATCACCTTCAGCTGGGGCTGAAAAAAATACGAATCAATAACTTTCCTCACAGAAGCGGCGGGAGAATAATACGTTCATAAAGGCATAGGTGATCTCAGTTGTTATGCCTGACATTTCT
Organism: Oreohelix idahoensis; assembly: GCA_024509875.1. Taxonomy (NCBI): domain Eukaryota; kingdom Metazoa; phylum Mollusca; class Gastropoda; order Stylommatophora; family Oreohelicidae; genus Oreohelix; species Oreohelix idahoensis. The sequence goes on along the minus strand of JAMPIV010019826.1, from coordinate 124,742 downwards.
GTAAAAAATTCCTGTGAGGCTCTCTTAAATAGACGCATACTGCTTCCATTTACATCTCTGCCAAGAGTGATTTTGAGTGAAGGTTGATACATTTTAAAACCCTCATCCTAATACTTGGAGTCTGGTTATTTGTAGACGACTACTGCAGAGCAGAGGAGACAATCCCGCGACAGACAAGATCACATAGAAGGATTACAATGGAATAACAAGCTCACCAAGAAGAATTGCAATAGTATGACGAGATCTTCTTCTTCTTCTTCTTTGATCCTTAGCCGCCGACCGTCAAGCAGTCAGTGGCCATCACGCCTAGTGGCGTCTTGTAGGGCAACAACAAATTGATTCCACTTTGCTCGGTCGGTGGCCATCCTTCGTACAGTGCCCCAACTCTGGTTCATTCTTTGCATCTCAGCCTCCACAGTCCTCCGCCAGTTGTTTTGGTCGGCCTCTCTTTCGTTTTTCCTTCAGGGGTCCATAGCATAGCTGTTCTTGTGATGGCATCGGGGTCTCTTCTGAGGACATGGCCAACCCAGCTCCAGCGTCTGCCAGCTATGATGTGCATGTTCCTCTGCTTGTCACATCTGCTCTGTTGCTCTTAAAGCAGATCTTGGTTGGTGATGGTATTCGGCCAAAAGATTTCGGTGAATCTTTTCTGAGGACATGGCCAACCCAGTTAGGCATGTTTCCTTTTTTGTTGTGACTCGAGTGAAAATGAGGACAATTTCGACATTTCCTTCTCTGTAACTTTCCAGCATTCCGCACCATAGAGAAGCACAGAAAGCACACAGCTCTGATATAATCTTAATTTTGTGCTTGTGCTGTATTGGGAGGACTTCCAGATGTTGTTTAGGCTAAAGAAGGCTGTTCTTGCCTTATTCATCTGATGTTGATGTCTTTGCCTGCCCCGCCGTCTGGTGTTACTATGCATCCTAGGTATGTGAAGGTGTCTGTCTGTACCAGTTGCTGATTCCTTACTGATATGGGCTCAGGGTTGCTCACATTGAGGGTCATGACCTCTGACTTCTTTAAATTGATGTTCAAGAAGCCAATGACGAGATCACTAAGAAGAATTTAAATGGTATAAAAGATTACCAAGAAAGATTAAAATGGTATGACAAGATCACAGAGAAGGGTTAAAATGGTATGACGAGACCACCTACAAAGGTTAAAATGATATGACAAGAATCACCAAGAAGGGTTAAAATAGTATGTCAAGATCACCAAGAAGGGTTAAAATAATATGACAATATCACATAGAAGAGTTAAAATAGTATGACAAGATCACATAGAAGGGTTAAAATGGCATGACAAGATCACGTGTGACGGTATTGCCTTCCGTGCTTTGCAGTAGTGGTTCAACAGTGGCCAAAACTCAAGAGTATCTATTATAGGCTTTAATGGAGTCTATCCTTACACAAGATTACTCTTAGCAGAAATGTAGATAGAAGAGTAGTAAAGCTTCTATCACATGGGAGTTTTCACAAGATATTCAAATAAGCGAAAACAATGCTGGTTGTTGCTGAGCACGTTAATTCTGTAATCTGCCAACAACTTTTATTAAGAATATAGCAATGGTTTATTCTAGCTCGTTAAGCCACCACCGCTTAGTTAATCAGTGGAATTATTATTATAATATATAGCTCAGTGTTTAGAGTGTGTGTTTGACTGAGACAAACATGTAGTACATTTAAAAGGATTGAATCGAAGTTAAATTTGTAACATTACAAATACCGAAATTCAATAATCACTTTAAGTTTTAACAGTTGGAAAATAATTTTGAATATTTACGAAAAGGATTTCATCACTTGAATGGGATTTAACTGAATAAAGGAGGTCACTTTTGGCAGCGGATATTTTCACTTAGCTGCCAAATGGTAGTTTCTTCTCAACGCTGGGTTAGTTCCTTTTTACTCTGCTCGCGCTTGTCTCGTTCCAAGAAAAACGTCAAGGAGTAACGACCAAGTTGGTTCTGCGTCTGCCTATAAGGACCCTCTTATGAGGGGGACGTTCTCATACAACGTCAGTCACTTCTACCTTCACTTGGTTCCAGAGATAGTACTTACTGCTGGTACCACCAATAACTGGTAATAGAAATAGAAACGAAACGCTCTATTGAGTATGGCGTTTTCCGACACAGTTATGTGCCCCCCCTCTTCTATTCTACCATCCCTTGTCAGAATTTACCCTCGATGAGAATTAAATTTAATCCCTCGGGATAAAACTTCCTTTACATTTAAACTGAATAGCTTAGCTTTACATACATTTAAATGAAAAGATTAGACGTACAGATATAATATGTTTTTACATTTACATCTCCATTGTTTTAAACGTGTTTACAATATATTTTCATTTATTTTTCATTTATATTTACACTTTTGGAAAAGTTTGGAAACTTCTATTAATTTAAAATGGATATTTTCACACAGACATATATACTGGTTTAAAGGTTGAAAATTTACTTTAATTTTAAAGTGAATATGTTAATAGGGACATTTACACTGCTTTGAAAATGTAAGTATTATACTTTTAGAATGTACATCATTTCTTTTCATATTCCCTCCCTGCTCCATAGGGAACCTGGAACAACTTTATGCTTTTAGTTCTCTTTATGAAACTATCAATAAAGCAATCACCAGCCCGTGCAGTGGTGGTTCATGAATCATCATTCTATACGCTGAGGTTGCCAGCCTGAAATGACTTTGACATCCAATAGCGAGTATCACATATTAAACTTCACATGGTAATATATACATATATATAAATATATGTTAGTTCACATGTTAGTAATAACATAGGAATGAAAATGCACTACTTACGCCAATCTTTGGTGTTAAAGTTTTTATTTTTTTTTTTAACAACCTCAGCAGCCACACAGGCCGTCACTTCATGCTGCTGTGTAAATGTGTGAATCTTCTATAAGTGCGAATGTCGTAAGTTCGTGCATACCTAACCACACTCTGCGATCAAACACCCACAGAAATGTAGGTGTCAAGAAACTCTTGAAAACTAGTTTTAAACGTTATACCAGTTTATTGACAACACGGTAACGTAGACATCATGCGGCAAAACGGGTTTCACAGCATAATCATGATTTAGCATCAGGTAAAATAAATCCATTAGAAACTCAGTTACAGGCACAAAATCCGAAGTACATAGGCTGCAGAACCAGCAGCTCACATTTTATAGTAATACAGCAAAAAATATCCATCAAAATGACTTGCATTACATCGCAGTTCACAGGAACGCAATGTCACGAGAATACAGCATCTCAGAACAGCTCAGTAAAAATTACTCATGCGCGGACTAACCGCGTGAGACTATCGCTCAGCTCAACCCGTCTCTTCCCAAAAACCATACTAAGAACATTCGAAAACTTTCATTATCCTATTTTTTTTTAAAACAAACTAGCAACCACACAGTTGAGCTGTGTTCAAAAATTATCGAGCAATAAGCCCCCAACTCAAAAAATCATCTCATCACTAAAGCGTGCTAACTAACGTGTGTACAAAAATCCGACCCATACATATAAATCTTTAACACCTAACTCCCATTAATAAAACATGACTTAACACGAAGTAAAAATGTAACGTATTGTCATTACTGGAAAATTATAGCAATGGTGTGGTGTGTGACCATTGCTACATAATGAGAGGAATAATGGGAAAGTTTCGATGGAAGATTCTGAAAATTGATGATGGTTCAGTGCGTAAAATAGAGAGTATAGAATACGTAGAACCTGAAAGAGTAGCCAGTGTGACATGTGGTATGAAACATGACGTACGATTATGTATAAGGAAGAATATATCGACGTACCTTTTTTCTTATTATTTGTCTTATTTCTGCTGCGTTGTTTCTAGAATGTTTTTGGAACAGAAATCGGGGACATGAACTGAGGGGATAGAGAGATAGCTCGTTGTGAAATATTTATGATTGCTTCGGCGAATTGCAGGGACTGTGTGTTGTGACTAAACTGGTGGATGTTAAAGGTGTTTTCAGGACTTGAACATACGAACACTGCAACACGTAACGCGAATAATGGACGTTCACTTCGAAGTCATTTATATAGATTTATTTTACAGAGGACAAACGATGAGCTCCAAGTTTTGATGAATAATGGTGGCATGCATTTTCATATGTCGACCGAAAGGTGCAGATGTCACAGCTACGTTGTAAACAGACACAACGCAACCACCGTCCTTTTCAGGGCTAACGAGGAAGAAGGAAGATGAATATAAGCAAGGAATAAAATACAACGACCGGTTGGCAGAATTATTGTCAGTAAAAGTCATAATGTCCACGAATTATCACTGCATACCAAACTTGTTGAAAAGTCATTTAATCTTGTCCTAAATACTTTCCTTTACACTCCATCCATCACAAGCACACATAGAAATATATTCTTCATAGAATCCGTAACTTATACAGTGGACTTCTACAAACACAGTCCGAGCTCTCAGGCGGCGGCGTGTGACTTTTATATAGCAAAAAACTCGATCGATTTCAGGCCACAAGCGCATGACTTACATAGCAAAACCGCAGACGGCGCATGACTTTTATATAGCAAAAACAGGTATTTTAAAACGGACTTCACTAATACGGTTATAATAGGCGGTGGCGTATGACTTTTTATATAGCGTCTATTTTAGCGACGGGGCTTCCTCATCGGTTCACATCAATGACTTTTTATATAGCAATAAATTTGTCCTTTAGGTAGATGACATGTTTACAATATATATAAAAAAATAAAAAAATCGATAATGACGGAAAATTTAAAAAATCGATAATGTTGGGTTAACTAATCTTTTGAAGTGCCTTTTTTGTGCCATGGCGTGGGTGACGATGTAGTACGGGGTGGGTTAGGAGGGAACGTGTGATGTTGGGTGTGTTTGTTTAGACATATATACATTACATATACTACATTCATATATACGGAGATGTGGTGACGTTGTCAGGATGCATCTGTGGTGACGGCGTACTGCTTAGGTTATTTGTAGGGTTTTTTTTTTAAAACAAACGGGTATTACATTTTGGCTGGTGGGGGATGATTCATGGGTGTGTGCTGGGGTGTAGCTGGTGGTTGTATTAGTTCACACATGTCGCAGGAGTGAAGTGTTAGATTCAGAAAGTATGTTGGTGATTTCTCTTTTAAAAGAATTCGACTTGAGTTAAAGAGGAAAATATAAAAATCGTAACGGGGGCTTAGGTTACTAATGGATTTTTTAAGGAAGCGGGTATTGTTTTTTTCGAGGGGGAGGATTGGACGATGTATGTGGGGTGTGTTTTTTAATATTGTTATGTTTTGTGTGCGTGTATTTTAATTGTTGTATATACAATATATATATGGGAGTGAAGTGTTAGAGTCCTGTGCTAGGTCTACCATCGAAAGTGCGTCACGGTATTGATGTGTATTGTTTATTTTACATATAGACATATTTTACAACAGTTATACGAACAGTTAGACGATAGACTTAGATAATAAGAAGACGATATATTTAGACTGTTAGACAATAGGAAGACGATATTTAGACGATATATACATATAATAGGGAGATATATTTAGACAATATCAAGACGATAGTTAGACGATATATAATAGGGAGATATATAGAGACAATACGAAGACGATAGTTAGACGATATATATTTACATAACAAGAAGACGATATGTATACGAACAGTTATATTTACGAACAGTTATACAAACAGTTAGACATATATTGAGACATACAACGAACGATATAGGTAACAAAAAAAAAAGCGTTTTAGTTAATATAGTTTTTATTTTATATTCAATAGTGTTTTTGTATTATCAAACGTATATAGGGTAATTTATAGTATTTTTTAACATAATACATTGTGCAGTAATTTTTTATCAAATGAATATACAATTATATAGGAAAGACAGTTTGTATTTTTTTTTAACATTATCAAACATTGATATTTTCACATATGAATGTACTGTTATATATATTAGTGGTGTTTTGTTACAAAATATACAATAAAAATATCACAGCTGCAGGCCAGACCTTGAAGGGAGTCGTCATATTGTCGTAAGAAATAGAGGTGTTGTGTATTGGGTGTGTCTACGTATCTGAAAGAAAGAGAAAGGGAGAGAGAGAGAGAGAGAGAGAGAGAGAGAGACAGTTTAGATGTTTAGGGGTGATGTGGTGACGTTGTCGGGATGTACCTGTCGTTTTATGTAAAAGTAAGATAGGGCGTTGCGGTGTTGTACGTAGGTGTAGATGGATGCTTTGTGTGCTCTGAATCAGATATTTTTCCCACCCTGTGCTTGTTGTGTGTTGAGTACGTCTGAGAATGTGTGTTTGTCTACTTTGTTGTAGTGTTTGCTCAAGCGATTGAGTGGTCTTGAATGTGATATAGATAGAAGGATGTGGCCGCGATTGTTTCAACATAATATTTTGTATTGGGTCTGTTTAATTGTGCATGTGTGATAATGTCGGTGTCTTGTAAGTTTGAGACAAAAGACTTGAAATCTGTAAGATTTTTGACTAAGTGAGGCTGTTCTAACACACAACTATTATTATTTGAGGCATGAAAGAAACGGAGGTCATTTGTTTCTCTGTCTCTCAAAACTACGTGGTGACTGAAGTTAATCTTGAAGCGTTTTGTCTGTTGTGTAAAGACAGGGAGCAAAGATGCTGAGTCTGTTATGGCACCGGCTGGTGGTGTCTGTTGGTGCGCCGATCTTTAGAGTCCTGTTTGTTGTGACACCCGTATGATAGTGCGCGGTCCTTATGGTGCGGTGGTATTGGTGGGTTCTGCGGTGTTGCTGCGGTGTCTGCTGCTGTTGAAGAGGTGTGTTGGTGCTTTCTGTGGATGCGTAGAGTGTCAAGGCGGGGTAAAGTTTTTTTTATGGCAGACCTCACATACTAGTAGAGTCAGCGAGTGCCTGGTCTTGCTGTGTCGTAATAGGTCGGCGCGCCTCGTGAAGGTCTCCCCACATCTGCTACATATCAGATTGGTTTGTACCACTGATGTGTCTGTTTGTGCTGAGCCGGACCCATGTTTATTCTCTATGTGACGTTTCAGCGTATCGGGTCTGGTAAATACTAAACCACAGAAAGCGCACTCATGATTGTGGCGGTCGTGTGCTGTGGCCATATGCCGAGTAAGATCATGACTCGCTTGAAAACAGACTGGCATCGCGTAAACAGAGCAGAGCCCCGTCGTTGAGTTGACTCCATCTGTGAAAAAGACGAACAAAAAGACGTTAGGCACACATAAATAAAATTAAATACATGTAATGTGTGAGAGAGAGAGAGAGAGAGAGAGAGAGAGATAGAGTGAGAGAGAGAAAGCGAAAAAGAGAGAGAGAGAGAGAAAGAGAAAGAGAGAGAGAGAGGAAGAGAGAAAAAGAGAGAGAATAAACAGGTAAATAAAACACAGATTTATAGATAGGTATACATACGCCTCATCTCATCTCATCTCAACCCATAACCCGTCATGGGTCGTAGGGGTGCCATGGTGGAAGCATCAGCAGACAGGGTCCTCCACTGCTCTCTATTCTCAGCAATGCGTACAAGTGTGGAGAAACCGTGTCCTGCCCATTCTTTGATGTTATCAGCCCAGGATTTTCTTTGCCTTCCTCTTCTCCGTTTACCTTCGAGTGTTCCCTGGAGGATCGTTTTCGAAAGGGAGTCATGACGAGTTACATGCCCAAACCAGGCAAGCTTTCGACGTTTCACTATTGACAAAAGTATACATACGCCTACTCTTCCTTATAACTAGTCTTATTGTTTAGTCTGTTATCAAAGGAAATCATTTTGTTTAACATATCAGAATGGCCCACGCGCGCGCGCGCTGTGGAAGCAAAGATAAAGATATGGATTTAAAACTCAGACCGTTCGCGAGACAGTACCGAGTTGACCTGTCCTTTTTTAAAATAACGAAAATATAAGTATTTATTAAAGTGTATATTAGTTTCAATCATGGTTATAACAAGGTGACTTAATGTAATATGTTGATTGTATTATCTCTATCTTTTTCCATGTGTAGTTCAGTATTGTTTTAAAAGCCAAAATACGCTATTTTCTAAACTATTATGTTGTCTAATTTTCACTGGCTGGTTAGGTAGTTTGTAGTGACTCGGATCCTTTACTATGAGAAGTTTTTTATAGAAGCAGCTTGTGAGTACAGAAATACGCCTCGAGCGCATGTGTTGTGGAATCAAATCAATTTATCGATCTACCCAAACGTCTTTGCGCTACATCCAAGCAAGTACTTGAAATAGACTATTAGTCTATACAAGTTTAGTGTTGTTATCAGAAAGTATTACAAGTTGTAAGTATCACGGATAATTTATCAAAACCCAAATATAATTTGCTTTCGCACGAGTTTAACAATAGACGAGAAACGTAGATAAGGTTTAAACTAAGGAATTTTTCTCACTACTATACCCAGCACATAAAAAATAAGTCGGATAATTCTTAACTTAGCTAAACCATACACACATGTAAGAATTTAACAAACAACTATTATTAAAATACCTATTAGTCTAGACATATTAACTTTGAAACAGCCTTTACCACCACTGGCTAGTACATAGACATGTCTTTTAAATAGAAAACAGATATTTAATACAACACACGGATAAGATAAAAATAACATAGATATTTATTTATATTTAACAATCGAATCCCAGCTACTTAAGATTTCACTTTTTTAAATTTTTTATTTTTTTTATTTTATTTTACAAGTGGGGGATGTGGTGATAGGTTTTTATATTGTCTACCAATCGTGCCAAACAGGAGGCTACCATGGAAATATAGTACATTAAATAAATAGAAATATGCCTGTGAGGTGATAGAAATATCCCTGCCGGGTTATAAAAATATGCCCTCTAGACGACAGAAATATGCCCTCTAGACAACAGAAATATGCCCTCTAGACGACAGAAATATCCCCTCGATTTGATAGAAATGTGACCCCCGGGCAAACAATATTACAATAGTAAGAGATAAGCAAAGAAAGCTCATCACGACAGTAAAGGGACAGGAAACAAGATGGGCAAGGCATATCAGAAAAATTCTGAACAAGGAACCACCAGAGACACAGTTCAATGTTCCTCAAGCTGAAAACGATCAAGCTGTTAATACAAACATTCCACGGAAGGAAGAAATCATCACGGCAATCAAGGGGTTAAAGAATGGAAAAACGCCTGACCACGATAACTTAAATGCAGAGTTAGTAAAGTATGAACGTGTGTGTGTGTGTGTATGACCAAGGGCGTTAAAAGAAAAAAAACTACGTGTGTTTTGAGTTTTATTAAACATGGATGAGAGAGAAGAGAGAGAGAGAGAGAGAGAGAGAGAGAGAGAGAGAGAAACAGAGAAAGAAAGACAGAGAGAGAGAGTTAGAGAGAAAGAAAGAGAGAGAAAGAGAAAAAGAGAGAGAGAGGGAGAGAGAGGGAGAGAGAGAAAGAGAGAGAGAGAGAGAGAGAGCGAAAGAAAAAACACAGAGTGTTAGAGAGATAGAAAAGAGATTCTATGTGAAAAAAATCCCCCGCGCGCGCTGTCAGAAAGATATCGATTAAAAAACCCAGCCTGGCGCGTGATCCAACGAATTGATCTGTCGTTTAAGTAATAAGCTTTATTAACGTGTTTTGCTAGTTTGTAACAAGGCGTTTTTCTTTGTGTAGTTTGATAAATATGGTATGTTCTAAATATTATTTTTAATGTGATAAAAGTGTTTATTAATTTTTGCGTTATCAGATTCTGTCTTTTTATATTTGTTATGTTAACACAAATAAACCTCGCAAAAATGAACAAAAACACTTGTCTAACAGTAGGTGACAAACATGACTAAGTTTTAAACTAAGGAAAATTATTAACCTATAGTACATAATCGGTTAAGTCTTATCAAAAAAATATACACACATGTCCGGATTTACCATAAAACAGATAAAAATTTAGTATCTGAGTTAACATCTTAACAGATATTAACAGTTAGACGATTGCGTTGAAACAGAGTTTATTTAGCAACACTACCTAGTGAGAAAACGAATACACAGACATATCTTTTAAATAGAAAACATATATTTTTAAAGTTATTTATGGTATCCTAACGAAAACACTTATATTTTTAAACAGATTTTTAGCAACACCGACTAGCGCACAGACATATCTTTTTTGTTTAAATATTTAATACAACACACGAACAACTAAAACTTTTTATAATGTTATTAAATAGAAATTAACATATTTTAACAGACACCACAACACAGAGTACCAACACACACAGAACACACACAGACACACACACACACACACACACACACACGCACACGCCAGACCTTTGTGTAGGTTATGTCTTCACAGTGTCTGTTAAGAAAAATACGCCTAGCGAACAACAAACGGCCAGATATTTAAACAGAGAAATAACGGACATATATTTAACATTCTAACGTGTTTCTCACTTTTTTGTTAAGTTTTATTTCAAAAATACTTTGTTAGATACTCTATTTTAGTTTATTTTTTTTGGTAAAACTTTTGTTTAAAATGGTTGGTCGCAAAGAAAAAACTTATCTCTAATGACTTTCTTTCCATGTCAACAAACCATCCAGACACCTGCGTGTATTACAAATAAACGATAACTGGATTTATGCTGCAACGTGCCGAAACAGACCTCAAAGTATTCACATCTGTTGCTGAGTAAATAACAGCTAAGGGCTCAGCTAAGGCAACTTAGGTCGCATTCAAGTAGGCGCCGTGACTTTTACAAAAGCGCAATCTGCGGCGCGCCTAACTAATAGGCGGACTTGAGATAACAAGGGGAGGATATCTGGGGCAAGATGGCGGACTTGAGATAACAAGAAGCGGGGGATATGGGGCAAGTATGGCGGACTTATAACAAAGAGGAGGGGCAAGATTCGGACTTGAGATAACAAGAAGAGGAGGGGCAAGATGGCGGACTTGAGATAACAAGGGGGAGATAAGTAGGTTGTTGTATTGCATGACTTTTTATATAAGGAAAATGTGGCAAGATGGCGGACTTGAGATAACAAGAAGAGGAGGGGTAAGATGGCGGACTTGAGATAACAAGAAGAGGGGTATATGGGGTAAGATGGCAGACTTGAGGCGGTTTATGGAGGAGCAATGGAGGAGCGATGGCGGAGCAATGGGGGAGCCGATGGAGGAGCTATGGAGGCGCAAGATGGCGGACTTGAGATAACAAGAAGAGGAGGGTCAAGATGGCGGACTTGAGATAACAAGAAGAGGAGGGGCAAGATGGCGGACTTGAGATAACAAGAAGAGGAGGGACAAGATGGCGGACTTGAGATAACAAGAAGCGGAGGGGCAAGATGGCGGACTTGAGATAACACGAAGAGGGGTATATGGGGTAAGATGGCGAATGGAGGGGTAGAATACTACCTAAGTTGCGCATTGTATACTACTACTTGAGCCCTTAGCAGTTATTTACTCAGGGAACAGATGTGAATACTTTGAGGTCTGTTTCGGCACGTTCCAGCATAAATCCAGTTATCGTTTATTTGTAATACGCGCAGGTGTCTGGATGGTTTGTTGACGAGAAAGAAAGGTATTAGAGATAAGTTTTTTCTTTGCGACCAACCATTTTAAACAAAAGTTTTACAAAAAAAAATAAAATAAAATAGAGTATCTAACAAAGTATTTTTGAAATAAAACTTAACAAAAAAGTGAGAAACACGTTAGAATGTTAAATATATGTCTGTTATTTCTCTGTTTAAATATCTGGCCGTTTGTTGTTCGCTAGGCGTATTTTTCTTAACAGACACTGTGAAGATATAACCTACACAAAGATCTAAATGTGTGTGTGTGTGTGTGTGTGTGTCTGTGTATTCGTGTGTTAGGATGTTAAAATATCTCTATTTAATAACATTATAAAAAGTTTTAGTTGTTCGTGTGTTGTATTAAATATTTAAACAAAAAAGATATGTCTGTGCGCTAGTCGGTGTTGCTAAAGGCTGTTTCAAAATATAAGTGTTTTCGTTAGGAGACCATAAATAACTTTAAAAATATATGTTTTCTATTTAAAAGATATGTCTGTGTATTCGTTTTCTCACTAGGTAGTGTTGCTAAATATCTGTTTCAAAATAGTCTAACTGTTAATATCTGTTAAGATGTTAACTCAGATACTAAATTTTTATCTGTTTTATGGTAAATCCGGACATGTGTGTATATTTTTTTGATAAGACTTAACCGATTATGTACTATAGGTTAATAATTTTCCTTAGTTTAAAACTTAGGCATGTTTGTCACCTACTGTTAGACAAGTATTTTGTTCATTTTTGCGAGATTTATTTGTGTTAACATAAAAAATATAAAAAGACAGAATCTGATAACGCAAAAATTAATAAACACTTTTATCACATTAAAAATAATATTTAGAACATACCATATTTATCGAACTACACAAAGAAAAACGCTTTGTTACAAACTAGCAAAACACGTTAATAAAGCTTATTACCTAAACGACAGATCAATTCGTTGGGTCACGCGCCAGGCTGGGTTTTTTAATCGATATCTTTCTGACAGCGCGCGCGGAGGATTTTTTTCACATAGAATAAGAAATAACACTGTGTTTATTCTCTCTCTCTCTCTCTCTTTCTCTCTCTCCCTCTCTCTCCCTCTCTCTCTCTTTTTCTCTTTCTCTCTCTTTCTTTCTCTCTAACTCTCTCTCTGTCTTTCTTTCTCTGTTTGTCTCTCTCTCTCTCTCTCTCTCTCTCTCTTTTCTCTCTCATCCATGTTTAATAAAACTCAAAACACACGTAGTTTTTTTCTTTTAACGCCCTTGGTCATACACACACACACACACACGTTCATACTTTACTAACTCTGCATTTAAGTTATCGTGGTCAGGCGTTTTTCCATTCTTTAACCCCTTGATTGCCGTGATGATTTCTTCCTTCCGTGGAATGTTTGTATTAACAGCTTGATCGTTTTCAGCTTGAGGAACATTGAACTGTGTCTCTGGTGGTTCCTTGTTCAGAATTTTTCTGATATGCCTTGCCCATCTTGTTTCCTGTCCCTTTACTGTCGTGATGAGCTTTCTTTGCTTATCTCTTACTATTGTAATATTGTTTGCCCGGTGGTCACATTTCTATCAAATCGAGGGGATATTTCTGTCGTCTAGAGGGCATATTTCTGTTGTCTAGAGGGCATATTTCTGTCGTCTAGAGGGCATATTTTTATAACCCGGCAGGGATATTTCTATCACCTCACAGGCATATTTCTATTTATTTAATGTACTATATTTCCATGGTAGCCTCCTGTTTGGCACGATTGGTAGACAATATAAAAACCTATCACCACATCCCGCACTTGTAAAATAAAATAAAAAAATAAAAATTTTTTAAAAGTGAAATCTTAAGTAGCTGGGATTCGATTGTTAAATATAAATAAATATCTATGTTATTTTTATCTGTGTGTTTTGTTAAGATGCTAACTCCGAGACTAACTTATTATTCCTTATCCGTGTGTTGTATTAAATATCTGTTTTCTATTTAAAAGACATGTCTGTGTACTAGCCAGTGTTGGTAAAGGCTGTTTCAAAGTTAATATGTCTAGACTAAAAGGTATTTTAATAATAGTTGTTTGTTAAATTCTTACATGTGTGTATGGTTTAGCTAAGTTAAGAATTATCCGACTTATTTTTTATGTGCTGGGTATAGTAGTGAGAAAAATTCCTTAGTTTAAACCTTATCTACGTTTCTCGTCTATTGTTAAACTCGTGCGAAAGCAAATTATATTTGGGTTTTGATAAATTATCCGTGATACTTACAACTTGTAATACTTTCTGATAACAACACTAAACTTGTATAGACTAATAGTCTATTTCAAGTACTTGCTTGGATGTAGCGCAAAGACGTTTGGGTAGATCGATAAATTGATTTGATTCCACAACACATGCGCTCGAGTCGTATTTATGTACTCACAAGCTGCTTCTATAAAGAACTTCTCATAGTAACTACAAACATATTACTTTAAAAATAACTAAGGATCCGAGTCACTACAAACTACCTAACCAGCCAGTGAAAATTAGACAACATAATAGTTTAGAAAATAGCGTATTTTGGCTTTTAAAACAATACTGAACTACACATGGAAAAAGATAGAGATAATACAATCAACATATTACATTAAGTCACCTTGTTTATAACCATGATTGAAAACTAATATACACTTTAATAAATACTTATATTTTCGTTATTTTAAAAAAGGACAGGTCAACTCGGTACTGTCTCGCGAACGGTCTGAGTTTTAAATCCATATCTTTATCTTTGCTTCCACAGCGCGCGCGCGCGTGGGCCATTCTGATATGTTAAACAAAATGATTTCCTTTGATAACAGACTAAACAATAAGACTAGTTATAAGGAAGAGTAGGCGTATGTATACTTTTGTCAATAGTGAAACGTCGAAAGCTTGCCTGGTTTGGGCATGTAACTCGTCATGACTCCCTTTCGAAAACGATCCTCCAGGGAACACTCGAAGGTAAACGGAGAAGAGGAAGGCAAAGAAAATCCTGGGCTGATAACATCAAAGAATGGGCAGGACACGGTTTCTCCACACTTGTACGCATTGCTGAGAATAGAGAGCAGTGGAGGACCCTGTCTGCTGATGCTTCCACCATGGCACCCCTACGACCCATGACGGGTTATGGGTTGAGATGAGATGAGATGAGGCGTATGTATACCTATCTATAAATCTGTGTTTTATTTACCTGTTTATTCTCTCTCTTTTTCTCTCTTCCTCTCTCTCTCTCTTTCTCTTTCTCTCTCTCTCTCTCTTTTTCGCTTTCTCTCTCTCACTCTATCTCTCTCTCTCTCTCTCTCTCTCTCTCTCTCTCACACATTACATGTATTTAATTTTATTTATGTGTGCCTAACGTCTTTTTGTTCGTCTTTTCACAGATGGAGTCAACTCAACGACGGGGCTATGCCTGTTTACGCTGCCAGTCTGTTTTCAAGCGAGGTCATGATCTTACTCGGCATATGGCCACAGCACACGACCGTCACAATCATGAGTGCGCTTTCTGTGGTTTAGTATTTACCAGACCCGATACGCTGAAACGTCACATAGAGAATAAACATGGGTCCGGCTCAGCACAAACAGACACATCAGTGGTACAAACCAATCTGATATGTAGCAGATGTGGGGAGACCTTCACGAGGCGCGCCGACCTATTACGACACAGCAAGACCAGGCACTCGCTGACTCTACTAGTATGTGAGGTCTGCAATAAAAACTTTACCCGCCTTGACAATCTACGCATCCACAGAAAACACCAACACACCTCTTCAACAGCAGCAGACACCGCAGCAACACCGCAGAACCTACCAATACCACCGCACCATAAGGACCGCGCACTATCATCGGGTGTCACAACAACAGACTCAAGATCGGCGCACCAACAGACACCACCAGCCGGTGCCATAACAGACTCAGCATCTATGACGGCCTCTACCACCACAACAACTTCCACACTACCAAGAGCCCCTATTCAACAAGTCCCACCCCATCTCACCCACCAAAAACAGGTCAGACCAAGAAACGCCCTATAACCAGTACCCAGTCCCATATAAAAAAAACCCCGCTTGACGTCTGAAGAAGACAGTTTACAAGACTTACAGGCTGATCTTAAACAAATCTATATTGATAACTGGCAAGCCATAAAAACACACGCAAACATCCATAAATATTTATCGACTTTCACTTTCTCCCATAGACCAGACAGAACAGACCCCATCGAATGGACGTCTTTTGCTCCCTGTCTTTACACAACAGACAAAACGCTTCAAGATTAACTTCAGTCACCACGTAGTTTTGAGAAACAGAGAAACAAATGACCTCCGTTTCTTTCATGCCTCAAATAATAATAGTTGTGTGTTAGAACAGCCTCACTTAGTCAAAAATCTTACAGATTTCAAGTCTTTTGTCTCAAACTTACAAGACACCGACATTATCACACATGCACAATTAAACAGACCCAATACAAAATATTATGTTGAAGCAATCCCGGCCACATCCTTCTATCTATATCATATTCAAGACCACTCAATCGCTTGAGCAAACACCACAACAAGATCGAACAAAACACATTCTCAGACGTACTCAACACACAACAAGCACAGGGTGGGAAAAATATCTGATTCAGAGCACACAAAGCATCCATCTACACCTACGAACAACACCGCAACGCCCTATCTTACTTTTACATAAAACGACAGGTGCATCCCGACAACGTCACCACATCACCCCTAAACATCTAAACTGTCTCTCTCTCTCTCTCTCTCTCTCTCTTTCAGATACGTAGACACACCCAATACACAACACCTCTATTTCTTACGACAATGTGACGACACCCCTCAAGGTCTGGCCTGCAGCTGTGATATTTTTATTGTGAAAATGTATATTTTGTAACAAAACACCACTAATATATATAACAGTACATTCATATGTGAAAATATCAATGTTTGATAATGTTTAAAAAAAATACAAACTGTCTTTCCTATATAATTGTATATTCATTTGATAAAAAATTACTGCACAATGTATTGTGTTAAAAAATACTATATATTACCATATATACGCCTGTTTGATAATACAAAAACACTATTGAATATAAAATAAAAACTATATTAACTAAAACGCTTTTTTTTTGTTACCTATATCGTCCGTTGTATGTCTCAATATATCGTCTAACTGTTTGTATAACTGTTTGTATAACTGTTTGTATAACTGTTGTATAACTGTTTGTATAACTGTTCGTATACATATCGCCTTCTTGTTATGTAAATATATATCGTCTAACTATCGTCTTCCTATTGTCTCTATATATCTCCCTATTATATATCGTCCAACTATCATCTTCCTATTGTCTAAATATATCTCCCTATTATATGTATATATCGTCTAACTATCGTCTTCCTATTGTCTAAAAGTCTAAATATATCGTCTTCTTGTTATCTAAGTCTATCGTCTAACTGTTCGTATAACTGTTGTAAAATATGTCTATATGTAAAATAAACAATACACAATACCGTGACGCACTTTCGATGGTAGACCTAGTGCAGGTCTCTAACACTTCACTCCCATATATATATAAATCGATAACGGGGGCTTAGGTTACTAATGGATTTTTTAAGGAAGCGGGTATTGTTTTTTTGCGAGGGGGAGGATGACGATGTATAGTGGGGTGCGTGTATTTTAATTGTTGTATATATATATATATATACAACAATTAAAATACACGCACCCCACTATACATCGTCATCCTCCCCCTCGCAAAAAAACAATACCCGCTTCCTTAAAAAATCCATTAGTAACCTAAGCCCCCGTTATCGATTTTTATATTTTCCTCTTTAACTCAAGTATTCTTTTAAAAGAGATCATTAACTATATACTTCTATCTAACACTTCACTCCTGCGTCATACATACAACCAGCAGCTACACCCCAGCACACACCCATGAGTCATCACCGCCAGCCAAAATGCAATACCCGTTCCCTTAAAAAAAAACCTTAATAACCTAAGCCGCCGTCACCACAGATGCATCCTGACAACGTCACCACATCTCCGTATATATGAATGTATATATGTATGTATATATGTCTAAACAAACACACCCAACATCACACAAAAACCCCCCTAACCCACCCCGTCAGCTACCCCCATGCATCGTCACCCTCGCCAACACAAAAAAGGCACTTCAAAAAACCTTTTAGTAACCTAACATTATCGATTGTTTAAATTTTCCGTCATTATCGATTTTTTTATATTTTTTATATATATTGTATACATGTATAAACAAACACACCCGCCATTATCGTAAATTGCTATATAAAAAGTCATACGTCTGATCGTCAGAGGAAGCCCCGCCGCTAAAATATATCGCTATATAAAAAGTCATGCGCCGCCGCCTGAAACGCCGCCACCTGAAATCGATCGAGTTTTTTGCTATATAAAAGTCACACGCCGCCGCCTGAATACTACCTGTTTTGCGCATTGTATACTACTAATATAGCCTGACCATTTCGCAGTTTTATTTCACTATGAATTTCACGCTCGCCAAGACAACATCATACCTCGCCAGAGTGAAGACTAGATTCATAATTTCTTTTTGTTAACCGGGCCTTTTATTGGAGAACCAGATAAGACTTACAAAGCCCAGGACGAGAACGATTTGTGTCTTTTAATCCTCTGAGTTTGCTTCACCCTAGGCCTAGTGAATTCTTTTTCATGAAAGGAGCTACCATTGCGGTGTCAGTCTCTTGGCCTAGCAAAACCTCTCATACCCCAAGATCGTTGGGCGTCGTGGAGACACACCCTCCTCGAGATAGTCCTGGTAACTGAGGGTGCGAATCCTCAGGCTAAACACAACGGATCTAGAGGAGCAAACCTCGATAATAAAACCGGTGCACTACGTGAATTAATGTGAATTGCAGAACACATTTCCTCAGAAACCTTCGGGTATACGAGGCTTCGTCCATCTTGGCTGGAATGAAGTCTTGAGAGCTCGGTGGCTTTATAGCGAGTACACGTGAGGGCAAGTTCGGGCACAACGGGCTGATCACCCGTTTGCCAGTCACTTCGATTACGGAAACAACAGCAAATGGATTGATTTGCCGTTGCCCAAAAGACGCCACTAGGCGTGATGGGAAATAATGGCAAAGAAAACCTATCTGCTGTTGCCATAAGACGCCACTAGGCGTAATGGCCACTGACTGCTTTGACGGTCGGTGGCTAAGGACGGATAAAGAAGAATCCTCTGAGCAAAAAACGTCTGTAGCCAAGTGTTAAGTCATGTTTTATTAATGGGAGTTAGGTGTTAAAGATTTGTATGTATGGGTCGGATTTTTGTGCACACGTTAGTTAACATGCTTTGGTGAAGAGATGATTTTTTAGTTGGGGGCTTTATGCTCGGTAATTTTTGAACATAGCTCAACTGAGTAGTTGTTAGTTTGTTTTAAAAAAAATAAGATGAAGAAAGTTTTCGAATATTCTTAGTGATAGTTTGGGGGGAAGAGACGGTTGAGCTGAGCTGAGTTCTCACGCGGTTAGTTCGCGCATGAGTAATTTTTACTGAGCTGTTCTGAGATGCTGTATTCTCGTGACATTGCGTTCCTGGCAGGGCTTCGAGATGGTTGTTCTATCTCGTTAGTGTGTCCAGAAGTTATTATCGAGGGGAATATATTTTTGAAAGTGAAGGGAAGAGTTTCCTTCCAAGATTGATTCTTTTGAGGCCATGGATTGTACCGGCCATTATTATTATGATTCATTTTTCCTATGATGGATTTTTCCCTGTGATTGGAATAGATATATTATGCTCAGAGTTGCTGTGTGCAACCGTTTGATGAATAGTTCTTGCATGGATTTACTGTTATAATACTGTGTAGAGAGCTGCTGTGAACTGCGATGTATGCAGTCCTTTGATGGATATTTTTTGCTGTATTACTATGAAATGAGAGCTGCTGTGAACTGCGATGTATGCAGTCCTTTTGATGGATATTTTTGCTGTATTACTATAAAATGTGAGCTGCTGGGTTCTGCAGCCTATGTACTTCGGATTTTGTGCCTGTAACTGAGTTTCTATGGATTTATTTACCTGATGCTTCATGATTATGCTGTGAACCGTTTTGCCATGATGTCTACGTTACCGTGTTGTCAATAAACTGTATAACGTTAAAACTAGTTTCAAGAGTTCTTGACCCTACATTTCTGTGGTGTTTGATCGCAGTGTGGTTAGGTATGCACGAACTTACGACATTCGCACTTATAGAAGATTCACACATTTACACAGCAGCAGAAGTGACGGCCTGTGTGGCCTGCTGAGGTTGTTAAAAAAAAATAAACTTTAACACCAAGATTGGCGTAAGTAGTGCATTTTCATTCTATGTTATTACTAACATGTGAACTAACATATATTTATATATGTATATTACCATGTGAAGTTTAATATGTGAAACTCGCTATTGAATGTCAAAGTCATTCGAAACTGGCAACCTCAGCGTATAGAGTGGTGATTCATGAACCACCACTACACGGGCTGTGTATTGTTTTATTGATAGTTTCATAAAGAGAACTAAAAGCATAAAGTAGTTCCAGGTTCCCCATGGAGCAGGGAGGGAATGATGAAAAGAAATGATGTACATTCTAAGTATAATACTTACATTTTCAAAGCAGTGTAAATGTCCCTATTAACATATTCACTTTAAAATTAATGTAAGTTTTCAAGCTTTAACCAGTGTAAATGTCTATGTGAAAATATTCATTTTAAATTAATAGAAGTTTCAAACTTTTCCAAAAGTGTAAATATAAATGAAACATAAATGAATTTATATTGTGAACACTTTTCAAACAGTGGAGATGTAAATGTAAAACATATTATATCTGTACGTCTAATCTTTTCATTTAAATGTATGTAAAGCTAAAGCTATTCAGTTTAAATGTAAAGGAAGTTTTATCCCGAGGGATTAAATTTAATTCTCATCGAGGGTAAATTCTGACAAGGGATGGTAGAATAGAAGAGGGGGGCACATAACTGTGTCGGAAAACGCCATACTCAATAGAGCGTTTCGTTTCTATTTCTATTACCAGTTATTGGTGGTACCAGCAGTAAGTACTATCTCTGGAACCAAGTGAAGGTAGAAGTAGACTGACGTTGTATGAGACGCCCTCATAAGAGGGTCTTATAGGCAGACGCAGAACCAACTTGGTCGTTACTCCTTGACGTTCTTGGAACGAGACAAGCGCGAGCAGAGTAAAAAGGAACTAACCCAGCGTGAGAAGAAACTACCATTGGCAGCTAAGTGAAAATATCCGCTGCCAAAAGTGACCTCCTTTATTCAGTTAAATCCCATTCAAGTGATGAAATCCTTTTCGTAAATATTCAAATTATTTTCCAACTGTTAAAACTTAAAGTGATTATTGAATTTCGGTATTTGTAATGTTACAAATTTAACTTCGATTCAATCCTTTTAAATGTACTACATGTTTGTCTCAGTCAAACACACACTCTAAACAGAGCTATATATTATAATAATAATTCCACTGATTAACTAAGCGGTGGTGGCTTAACGAGCTAGAATAAACCATTGCTAAATTCCTTATAAAAGGTGTCGGCAGATTACAGAATTAACGTGCTCAGCAAAACCAGCATTGTTTTCGCTTATTTGAATATCTTGTGAAGACTCCCATGTGATAGAAGCTTTACTACTCTTCTATCTACATTTCTGCCAAGAGTAATCTTGTGTAAATATAGACTCCATTGAAGCCTATAATTAATACTCTTGCGTTTTGGCCACTGTTGGACCACTACTGCAAAGCACGGAAGGCAATACCGTCACACGTGATCTTGTCATGCCATTTTAACCCTTCTATGTGATCTTGTCATACTATTTTAACTCTTCTATGTGATATTGTCATATTATTTTAACCCTTCTTGGTGATCTTGACATACTATTTTAACCCTTCTTGGTGATCTTGTCATATCATTTTAACCTTTGTAGGTGGTCTCGTCATACCATTTTAACCCTTCTCTGTGATCTTGTCATACCATTTTAATCTTTCTTGGTAATCTTTTTATACCATTTAAATTCTTCTTAGTGATCTCGTCATTGGCTTCTTGAACATCAATTTAAAGAAGTCAGAGGTCATGACCCTCAATGTGAGCAACCCTGAGCCCATATCAGTAAGGAATCAGCAACTGGTACAGACAGATACCTTCACATACCTAGGATGCATAGTAACACCAGACGGCGGGGCAGGCAAAGACATCAACATCAGAATGAATAAGGCAAGAACAGCCTTTTTTAGCCTAAGCAACATCTGGAAGTCCTCTCAATACAGCACAAGCACAAAATTAAGATTATATCAGAGCTGTGTGCTTTCTGTGCTTCTCTATGGTGCGGAATGCTGGAAAGTTACAGAGAAGGAAAGGACATGCACACCATCATAGCTGGCAGACGCTGGAGCTGGGTTGGCCATGTCCTCAGAAGAGACCCCGATGCCATCACAAGAACAGCTATGCTTTGGACCCCTGAAGGAAAACGAAAGAGAGGCCGACCAAAAACAACCTGGCGGAGGACTGTGGAGGCTGAGATGCAAAGAATGAACCAGATTTGGGGCACTGTACGAAGGATGGTCGCCGACCGAGCAAAGTGGAATCAATTTGTTGTTGCCCTACAAGACGCCACTAGGCGAAATGGCCACTGACTGCTTTGACGGTCGGCGGCTAAGGATCAAAGAAGAAGCAGAAGAAGATCTCGTCATACCATTTCAATTCTTCTTGGTGATCTTGTCATTCCATTTTAATCCTTCTATGTGATCTTGTCTGTCGCGGGATTGTCTCCTCTGCTCTGCAGTAGTCGTCTACAAATAACCAGACTCCAAGTATTAGGATGAGGGTTTTAAAATGTATCAACCTTCACTCAAAATCACTCTTGGCAGAGATGTAAATGGAAGCAGTATGCGTCTATTTAAGAGAGCCTCACAGGAATTTTACAGAATGTCAGGCATAACAACTGAGATCACCTATGCCTTTATGAACGTATTATTCTCCGCCGCTTCTGTGAGGAAAGTTATTGATTCGTATTTTTTCAGCCCCCAGCTGAAGGTGATTCAGCAAAACTATTAGTTTACTAGCTATGTATGGTTGTATTTTTTTTTAAACCGAGTCACACGGGTGCAAATTCACCCAATAATGATTAATTCAACTATAAATTTATATTCTCATATAAACAGGTATCTTAATTAGTTGTTGGTTTAACAAGGTAACGCAAGTAACGTTATTTTGACAAGGAAAACAAACAATTAACTTTAATCATCATTGGATCATTTGGGTCGAAAATTTACAGTGTTCATATGCTATGCCAGTACGTTTGTGATTATCTAGTCAGGTATTGACAATGACTTGTCATTGATTTTGGGTTCAGTCACTGCTGGTCCCCAGAGGTGTTTTAGACTGGTCCTTCAGGAGTCAAATACTGTGGCAGCAGCATGTCCCTTGCCGGAAGGATGGGGAAACTACTAAAGTTGTCAAGTCAAGCATCTTCAAGACCCGTTTGATGTAGGCGCCTAGCGTCGACTGCTGGCAACTTATCAGGTCCACACTTTTGGAAAGAAAATTATCTCGCGCCACAGTGAATTTTGTTATTGATAAGAAATACCTTTAAAAAAAAAAATCAGCTCCTAGCAGTGCTTTATTCATAACATAGAACACAACTACTTTATAATATGATCTTAAGGCATCCAGAAAGTATAAAACAATACAGCTACATAAAAATATGATTAATTCATATAATATACAAATTCATTGAGAGGTGTGAGCTTGTTTTTTTCATGGTAATCTCATTTATATTAGGTCTTAGTTCAGAGAAACAAATTCTCATCTCCTCATCTACACAAAGAAGCCTTTTTCTTTTAGTGTCTTTGATATTTGTCAGAGCTGAAAATCCCTGTTCACAACAAGATGTCGTAGAGAGCTGTACCTATTTGATATAAGATAAATTATATTGCTGAACAAATTCTGAAAAATTCTATGGGTTTCTATACGTATATTTACCATATTATATCACAATTAACAAAGTAAATAAAATTAATAAGAAAATAACCGTCAAACTGATTTTTGACATATGAATTGTTTTAAAAAATCTCTGTAAATCCTTGATTGTCTTTGAAACTTCCGGCCACACCTGCCATCCTCTCGTGCCAAACCGTTTGGGAACCACTGCCATGAACAATCTGACTTTCATGGCCGGTAAAGACGTGCACGTCGTATATAGTTCCCGAGGGTCTCTCAAGAGGCAAAGAAAGAATAAGCCTAGTGTACACTCTGGCATGTCGTAGAAGGCCACCATTATGAGGTTGTGCATGGAGCTGGCAACCTCATCATGTCAAACAAAATGCCAAAGATGGTGGATCTATACTGTAAGGAGCGCAAAGGAAAATAATGATGGTGATGATGGTGAAAAGAGGTGCCTATTGGAGCAGGGGAAAGTCTTTCTATGTCTGATCAAAGAACTCCAGATATCAAGAGGTACTTTACTGGCAAATTACGCAGAATACAGATTCTGCAACACACCCCATGTTTCCTCGCGGTACACAGTTGAGAATTCCTGGTTGAAATGAATCAATACAAACTATCAAAGCAACAGTGAAAAAAAAACTAACGAACAACGTCAAAACCGTTATGCAGGACATGTGTTGTAATATTTCTTTATCAGAACAACAATGTCGGCGACAAGCCTTTACCAGCAGTCATCATAAACTCAAGTCCTGTTTCCTGCTCGGATTAATTCACAAACCTTTCTCCCCCATCTTTTCAGCCAGTTCTACACCCTCTCAACGCCGTGCCAGTTCATACACTCTCGAGTGTTAAGAACCAAGATAAGAGTAAGGACAAGGCGGATGTCACCACTTCACGTCATGGTTTATCAAAGTAGAACATTGATGTTTGTCGTATATAGCTATATACAGAGACAGACATTATCCCGTCTGCCAAAGAAATAAGATAGTTGTTTGTAAACACGCTGACTAAAAGCAATATAGAAGGCTGTTAGACATGTCACAATATTTTCAATTACTTCTAGGACACAGAATGATCTCTCTCTCTCTCTCTCTCTCTCTCTCTCTCTCTCTCTCTCTCTCTCTCCCATTTTTTCTCCCCCCCCACACCATCCTCTCTCTCTCTCTCTCTCTCATCCCGCCGTCTCTCTCTCTCTCTCTCTCTTCGCTCTCTCTCTCTCTCTCTCTCTCTCTCTCTCTCTCTCTCTGTGAGAGGCGCGTGTGTATATATATATATATATATATATATATATATATATGTGTGTGTGTGTGTGTGTGTGTGTATATATATAGATATATATATATATATATATATATATATATATATATATATATATATATATATATATATATATAATTCCAGAAATTGAGGGCACTATTGTTCAAGCACTTAGCGTTGTTTGACAAACCTACTAAGCGTTGGTTGCACCACATGGAACGAGCAATACATGTCAACTGTATAGTCAATATTACTGGGGACGGGCAGGGGGTGGCGTATTGTAACAAAGTAGACCTTGTAGATTCATGTTTGCTTTAGGCCTTGAGACTGATCTTGATATAGCCACCATGTCATTCAGTTAGTCAAAGCGCGAGCCTGTGGTATTGCCTTTGATACTGTGGATCCGTGGTATGAAATTGTATTTAACTTCTGTGTCGATAGTTGTGACCCATGTAAAGAAGTAACGTGCAGCAATAACAGCCGTGTTATAGATTTGTTGTGTTAAGTTTGTTTAACTAGTTTAGTTTGAACAAGTAAAGGAAAAAGACAAGTCTTAGAGAGCCGTGTTATTATTGTTACCTAGTGCACTAAGTCGGCGTCTGTGGCCTAATGGATATGAATGCACTAAAAACAGAAAATAAATATTCCATACCTTCTATTGCATAGAATAAAAGTGGACGGCCTGTTTCAATTAGTCAGTGATTCGTCGTGTCGTTCACAAATAGGCCTATATATATATATAATTTTTAAAAATCTGAATCGGTTAATCGAATTTCGAAGATTAATCGATCAGTTTCGAACAATTTAAAAAAAATTATAAAAAATCATAAATACATATATATTTTTTAAATCACTAAGGACATTATTTATTTTACGTGCTATAAGGCAACATCGTCCTGAAAATGTAATGAAAATATTGAAAAGTTACAACCAATTTATTCACTATTATTGATTATACTTGCCAAACTCCATATGACAAACCTATAACGTAGGACATGTTCTCGCATTTAAGAAAACAAAAAACTAACAAACACAAACATTATTTTAAAAAAGGAATAATCGAGTAATTTTATTAAAATCAATTAATCGATTAAAATTTTCTGATCGATTAATCGATTAACTAGCCGTTAAAGATCCCAACCCTAATATATATATATATATATATATATATATATATATATATATATATATATATATATATATATATATATATATATATATATATTTTCGTCAAAGATATGAGAAATTGCCTATTAATGGTTTTCACGTTTATTCTACAAAACACAATGCATGTAGTATTTATTCTCTGCTGTTTTTAAAGTGTATTTTGTAACAATATTCAAACTAGATCGCTGAAATTTGTTTTTTTTCCCTGCACTTGTGTTATGATTTTAAATCATAACTAACTGCTGTTTGTTCTGAGCCATTGTCATTTCCGTCCAGTGATATTCATTTCTGAATAAAATATACTTTAATAAGTTTAAACACCTAAAGTCAAGCTGATACGAAAGTTGGTTATTACTAGAACTGTGTTTAAAACAATAGAATCGTCGATTTGAGAAACACTTTGATTTCACCAGCATATCCTCAATCAACTGCCGGCACCCACACTACAGATACAATACTTACTTAGTCGTTCCTCTTCTACCCTGTGGTGTAGAGATTTGTTAGAGAAAGCACCATACTATCCTGTAAGCTGTCTTCCTCCAGACCTGGTTCCAATCACATCCTCTGTCCTTCAGAGATTGTCTAATGTTGTCCTCCCAGCGACTCTCGGTCGTCCTGGAGGTCTCGATCCTTTGCTCTTGGGTTCCCATGTTTGTCGTTGTAGCCGATCTTCTCCTATCTGCAGACATGACCATGCGATCGTACTAAAGGCCTTCAGATACAAAATACAATTTATATCACAGATTATGTCCCTTAGTTTAAAACACTTCTGTGGAGCTATTTCCGCCTATGTTACATTATTTTTTCGAAATCTGCTGCAGGCGGTTTGGTAGCAGATCGCTTTGTGTGGATTTTTAACAATGGTATAAGCGCCGTACCGTTCAGAAAGCAATGGCAAACTACTGAATGAAAAAATTGCCTAGAAAAATCACAAACAGCCAATAAAAGCTGGGGTTGATTGCCACGTCCTGTAAAGGATAAGCAACTAACTACATTATTTTAGCTATTATAAATAATTGGCTGGGTCAGTACTAGTCACAACTTGATAGATTAAAATGTACCAAGAGCGGCAGTTGCATGCAAGGTTTAGCCATCTACGATGAGTCGAACAGAGAGATTGTGAACATCAAAGATTTGAAACGTCAATAATATTTAAAGCCCATGTGATATTAAATACAAGTGATAAAAACAAAACAAAATTAGTTCAGTTTTTCTCTTTTTCATCAGTTACATGTTACACGCAGTGGAGGATGCTGCTTTTATTCTTGTGCAATGCTTGTTAGTCCTGACCAAAATGATGAGACAGTTTGAGGGATAGATCATGAAATCCAAATAAAAATACAAAAAGTCAAAGGAGCTTTAATTGCATTGGAAAATATATGGAGGTCAAAAGAAATCGGGTCCAAATCAAAAATTAGAATTTTCAATTCAAATGTAAAGTCAGTTCTATTGTATGGCTCTGGGACAGAAGACGCATCAAGAGAGATGAATGCAGTCAGGGAACCAGAGCTGACCAGGACTCTACTCCACCTCCAAGTGGTGGTCCTGGAAACAGGCTGCATCACTGCAGTCTGGCTGAGAGAGTAGGGATCGAAGTGGGAAGGCAAACCCAGTCCCCAAAAATGACGTGCTGAAGTCGGATGTGTCGGCCGAAAGGTGCAGATATCGCAGCTCCGCCGTAAACGGACACAACGCAACCAGCGTCCTTATCAGGACGAACGAGGAAGAAGAAGAAGAAGTTTGGCTCTGAAACATTGAGAACGACAACAACAAACAATATTATATTTTTATATTAATACAGTTTAGTCCAGATAAGTAGAAGTCGCTGGGACCTTCTAAAGTACTTCTACTTATCCGAAATTCTGCTATCAGAATTCTGCTCAAAGATGGACATTTACTTCAGAATAAGAGGTAACGCATAACTTAATTATTTTAACTATTCAGAAACACGTATTTTTATTTTAAATTTTCATTTCTGCATCTTTTAAAGTTTTCAAAAGCAATTTAGCGAAGTCTAAGATTTAGTGTCAAGTTAATTGCTAGTAGCACAATAGCAAGTGTAACAACGTTCGAGTCGCGTTTTGACTGTATTTTGCGTGCTCTGTTAGTGGTTCCTACGCGGATTTCATAGATTAACTAGTAGAGAACAAGTAAGCCCATGTAAGAGTTATTTCCCTGATATTAGGACTTTTCTGTTGTGTAGTATTTTCCTTCCTTTTTTTCTTACGCGTACCTGCCAATTACTGGTTTGTATTTACTGCCAATTACTGGTTTGTATTTACTGCCAATTACTGGTTTGTATTTACTGCCAATTACTGGTTTGTATTTACTGCCAATTACTGGTTTGTATTTACTGCCAATTACTGGTTTGTATTTACTGCCAATTACTGGTTTGTATTTACTGCCAATTACTGGTTTGTATTTACTGCCAATTACTGGTTTGTATTTACTGCCAATTACTGGTTTGTATTTACTATTTATTATTTATACCCCGGTTTTCACTTTTTGTTTATCTTCATATCTCAATCTCTTTTCTAGCAAACCTAGGTGAAGTGAACCAATGTTCGCGCAGTCGGCCTGGCGATTACGTGCTTGCTGGTTTAACGTTTTTCATACCCATCCATTGTACTGCAGTTTCCCTTATCTTCCTCAATTTAATTAATGTTAGCGTTGTTATGTACAAACGGAAGTTCGGACGTTTATTACCCTGTTATCGGCTGTTTACCAACAAAATTATGTTCGGCCACGCAGTACTGTAACTTAGGCGATGAAGGCAGAATTTCTACTTAGGCGGGTCCAAATTTGAGTTGGGACAGGAAAATTACATCAACTTATCCGAAAATTCTTGTTATAAAAACTTATCGACTTAACCCGAGTGTTTTTTTTTTTTTAAACAAAGCCAAAGAAGAAATGCTTCTATTTAAGCGAAATTCGATTTAAGCGGATTCCGAGTTGGACTGCACTGTATTTTATTTACTCCCATTGTCCTGTTAAAACGTTTTCCCTTTTATTTTAGGAGTTGCTCCGAGGTATGGCGTCCGCCTCGTATTCTAAAGGTACCAGGTTCGAATCCTAGTTGAGGGATTATAATTTATTGAAATATTTTTTTCAGAACCAGTGGTCCTAGTTACGTCATACTCCCCCCTGGTCTCATGGGTAGTGAGATCGGATGCCTAGCCTTCTCGGATAATGGCGAAAAAATAGGAGGTCCCATGTGCAGGTTGCGCACGTTAAAAATCCCGCGGCAGTTGGAAATCGTAAAGAGTAGACTTATCAGGCCACTGCCCTGGCAAAATTTAAAAATTAGGAAACCTACCCACCACAAAAATATTTATAAGATGAGTGATTCCTATACATTATATACACACATTGGGATTCTCGCTGGTGCTACGGAGTTTGTGCACTGTGCTGAGATTGTCCTTGTGTGATCTAAGGGAGGAGATCGGAGTACTGATGGAGTTGTCCGTGTGCAATGAAGATAGTCCTTAAAAGCCAAACCAAACCAAACCCTTTTATTTACTGCCGATATGTTGCTGATTTCTGCTACGAAGAAGCTGAAACAATACATTTGAGGTGGGGTAATACGCATTCCCACTACCATTTTAACTAGTTGCAAAAATGCTTCTTCGGCAATAATCTATGACTGACAAAGAAGACAAGACACAGATTACAGAAGGGTTAAACTGAGAAAGAGGCAGTAAAACATCGAGATAAATGCACGATCTAACAACAATAATTGTCTCGGTAAGTCAGAAAATGTCCGTGTAGTTCTCAGTGGTCACTGAAGAGACGAAGAAAGAATAGAACTACACCTCCAGCCAATGGAGGACAGAAGACATGACAGAGCTCAGCAACTAGCTGTGACATTCAGGAGGCTGATAGCCCACCTAATGTACCAGAGAATAAATGGTCTTGGAAGATGAAAACTGTAGCGAAGCAACTTTGTAGAAATAAACAAAACAAAGATGAGAGCAGACTCCATCAATGCAATTTCAACAGCTGATCTCACCAATAATGCACACAAGCTATCAGATTGAAAACAACAGCGCTTCCCTGAAATGACAGAAAATGTTCAAGGTATTGAGTGAAAGAACGGCCAGACTGAAACAGGAAGAAGAGTACTAACCACGCAATACACAGAGAAACATTACACAAGCAACACTTGGACCAATGTATACAAAGATGGATCAGCAGCAAATGCAATAGAAGATGGAGGTAGAGGAGTCATTTTTAAGCATAAGCACTGGCACACACACACACACACACACACACACACACAAAGCTGTCAGTCGCAACAGGAAAATTCTCCCAGAAACTTCAGGCAGCGACAGAGGCCTTAAAAACTGCAGCAGAAATCTTAATGACAGAAGAAAGCTCCGAGAGACAAGTAGCTTTCTTCACAGATGCGCTGTCAGTAATTACAACGCAGAAGAGTCAGAATAATGCTGATGACCTAAGAGTAACACTTCACAAAATGTGTCAGCAATTGAAAAAGTTGTGATACAGTGGATCCCTTCTCACTCCAACACCCCCGGAAATGAAGAGGCTGACTGATTGGCACAGGAAGGTGGAAAGCTATCTCAGCTTGACACAAGCACAACGTCTTAAGATGCTAAGTGTAGTATCAAGATCAGATACAGGAGCAAGTAGGAAGCAGAGCATCGAGGCCATCAAACAAATGATGCAGTGTCACAGATGAAAATAGTTCAGCAGTAATCATTCACTTTTGCCCCTCCCCATCTAGAATATACGTTTGCTTCAAGAACGAAGGATTCACCAGTTACTTAACACGGGGGCCATCTGGCAATCAAGCCCTATGTGAAACAGAGCGCGAAGCGCGGAGCATGGCGTACTAGATTCTTTGATCAGGGGAACACACGATATTCAGTGAGACGGACCTTGGATTGTAAAACTTTCAGGTGAAAATTGTGTAGCTGATTTTCAGCAAGGCAGAGATGATGAAAGTCAAGAGGTGGTAAAATTACCTTTGATTCAAGAAATCGAACGGCAAATTGGCTCGGGTCTGGCAGTGGTGTGACTTTCGCATTAAAGAACGATAGTACGGAACATATCAATATATACCATGTCTCTCCGATAGCCATGATCAGTTGCCAGAAATCTATCTGAATTCACTAGCTCGTTATCTTAAGATTTCTCGTACAGAGTGAAAATTAATAGATTCCGTGGAGTGTTTCATTTTTCTGATTGCGGTAATGTATATACTAGATTTGAAGTGATTTAGTGTGTTTATAGCTTTCAATATATATTTCACTGAGATTTTCTGTGCTAATTAAATAACTTATAGCTAACTTTCCAGCCATAAAGTAAATTTAATTACTCGCTATTTTTCCAGTAAGAGATGTTTTAAATTGACTAGTACATACATTAAATAACTGTCTACTGACTGCATATATTATTTACTTCTATCCATTTTATGTAATTTTTTTTAATGACTAGTGTTCATATCACGGGTTAACCGAATGATAGGATAAGCTAGACCCGTGTGTTTTAAATCTAATTTATAACAGAGTGGTGTAGAGGTCCTATTTTTAACACGTGTTAGATATGATATTGATAATTTGATTACATGTTTATATGTTCTTTTCATAAAATATAGGCTGATGAAACCTGAGTACTAGCGGCTTATTTTCTTATGGCCTAATGAACTTATGATCATACGAACTTATAATATTATAAGCATCCAAGAATATCTAATATTGATGAGCTTCTTGCTGTGAGGAGCCGCGGTAGCATAGTGGTTAGTGCACTGGTTTCCTAGCGCAGTGGTCTATGGTTCGATCCCCAGATGAGGTGGGGTTTTTTAGGCCACAAACGGCTCCTGGGTCGGCCCAGCCCCAAATGGGTACCAGAACAACTCTGGGAAGGTTAAGGCGGCCGGCGTGATGCTGACCACATCACCCCTAGTGTGCCGACGGTCAAGATAATATGGGCCTAACACCATATTCCCAATATGTCTCAATGGGCGTGTAACGGGTACCTTTGCCTTTTTCTTGCTGTGACCTGTGCGGTCCAATTTTCCTCATTTTCCTGACAGAAATCAGAATAGAACCATTGAGTTATAATATTAACTGGGCCAGAACTACAGATTTACATATATATATATATATATATATATATATATATATATATATATATATATATATATATATATATATTTGTATATATATATATATATATATATATATATATATATATATATATATATATATATATATATATATATATATATATATATATAATATTATATCGCTATCATCACACCAACTGTGGCAATATATTGTCAGCATTATTTGTGTAACTTAAACCTAGCGTTTCAGCCACCTGAGGCTAAACAACCTAGGAACTATATATGTTCTATTTATTCTACATCGGCGATCACTACGCATGAACCTTACTCCAACCAACTGAAGGCATAGATAACTTATTGTATCCAGTACAAATTTAACACCGACTCTAGCGACTCCTGTGAAATTTGCAGTCAGCAGCTACGGAGAGTCTGGTTGGATTTGGCAAACTTAAATTTGACACTAAACATATATATATTACTTATTAGTGTATTTCCTTGAAATGCCTGCGACAACTACTGCGGTAAGTGCATCTGAAAGTGGCCACTGCGTGTATGTGAATTGAATGAACAGAGAAAGAAACTTATGTCTTTTGTTAACATCATATACTTATATGGTTTCTTCTTTCTTTTGTTTTTTATCTCAATAATCTGATTAGTCACGGGATAGTTTACATTAGAAACCTACTCTTTTCCCATACTGACTATTGCATAACTTATTGTTAACCTTTGATCTTTTGGGTTAATTAACCTCTGTTGGGATCGTCCTTTCTTTTCCTTTACCAGAGGGGAGAACCTATTTGATTAATTTTCATTTTGTCTGTAAACCATAATCTAGTGATGTGTATGCTTATTGTTGTGATCTTTTATTGGTAATAAACTTTATTAAACCTTTAGTTATCGTGTCGGTCACCCCTTATCCACTATATGTTATTCATAGTTTGTTTTCACGTTCGTGCATATTTGTCACAGAATTGTGTGCATGTGAGTGCAGTGTAACTTGTATTTTCGTACAAGGAGAGAAAGTGCGTCTGATTTAAAAGTTGGTCGTCCAGATAGGTTGGATTAGATAAATTATTCTGTCCAGAGACTGTCCTTTCTCTTACACGATCACCCTCGTGATAAAAACTATATCTTACCCCTTACTTTCACATTGTCATCACTATCACCTCTGCTCAGACAGGGCTATAAACATCTATTACCTATCTGATAAATCATACACGACATGCAGATTACCAGCTTAGCAGAAGTTAACAAGTAGTAATCTTCAAACTTCGCACAAGGCACAACAGATTGCGATACCGTCTATTCCACAAGTTAAAGATAGGAACTACTGACGAGTGTTACTATGACATCGATAGAATGCTGGACATCTACTTCAAGGTGCCCAACATACGAGGAACAGAGAAAGCGCATGTGGCCATCATCAATACCACTTCTGGAAAAACTCTACGGAGATACCAACAACCTCAAGCTGACCTCTGCTGTCTTTGAACATGTTCAAGTTGACGTCTGAAAGTGAACGAAGAAGAAGAACTACTGCTCTCTAAAGCATGTTGTACAAGACGACTTCTATGAGATTCTGTATGTGGCTGTGCAATCTCATCATATAAAATAAATTGCCACAGAAACCACCGCTACAAGAGCATGTGACTACTTTGTGCAAGCTTCACATGTCATGCAAGGGGACAGCCGCAATGAGATAATCATGAAAAAATTCAAATCCAAGCGTAATCATCCAATTACAACTTTTGATCCAAGCTAGAGTCGCTAGAACTCTATAATATACTATAATAGACATGACAAGGGTGAAGGTGAACAGCAAAGTCAGACGAAGGACCGCAAATACATACTTGCTGAGAGCAGGAAAGTCAGCACATCCCAAACCAAGTAAAACAAGTGTACCATCTATTCTTGACTGTGCAAATGACTGGGAGATAACAGTAGATCTACCTGGGCGAGGGACATATCCTGAAAGTATCAGAAGATCTCGAAGACGGCCAGATATAGTGCTACATTCCTCATCATAACACCAGATTATAATGACTGAGCTGACCGTGCCGCCTGAATCCAGATTGAACGAGTGACACTCGTTCAAAGTGGCCAAGTACGAGTATAATGATCTGGTCACGGACTTGACACACGATAGGTTCACTGCAAGGGTCATGGCTGTTGAGAGGTCTAGTGGCTGCCTCAGTCTATGATCTACTGAAACTGTTGGGTTTTAAAGGACAGATCAAGGGCACTTAAGAGACCCAGTGAAACTGCGGAAAGAGCATCGTGCTGGCCGTGGAACAGTCGCAACGGGCTATGGAATTCAGGATAGTAATTTATTTTCAACATAAGGGTTACTTTCATAATTGTCTCCAACTTGCAGAAAACAGGAGTGAAGCTGAAAGCCGCAACCAAGGTAGAGTGGGTTAAATTCTCTGCAAGGTAACAGGAGGCTGACCCAAGTCCACACCCCCCCCCCCCTTTAGAGTGTAAAGGAGATTAAGGGGCCGAAACCCTTGATCGACGGGGGGGGGGGGGGGGGGGGGGAAGACCACATTTGATGATCAGATTGCCTCCTGTTGTATCGCTCTGTAAAGTTTCCAATCATTATCTCCTTTTTCTTCGAAAACACCAAGGCGTCATCTAGCATGTGTTTGAATGAGCCAATGTGTTCTGACATTTTTGTTTAAAAATATTTTGATTAACACAATATAGTGGATAAGAATAGATTGAATGGTTGTATAAAGCATTGTGTGTACATTAACATAATTACGATTAAATCAATAACGTATAGCAATGTGATTTGGTGGCTTAATGGCCAGAAGGATTACCTTCCAGTCAAACGTTCTGCGTTTTATTCCCTGCGAAGGTACATTTGTTGTTGTTATTAATTCAGTAATCTGACTTCAATTTTTATAAGCGTGTTTTTTGTTCAGTATCTTTTCCAGATGTCCGTGTGTGTTGACGGGCTTGCTTGCTCTGTGGAAGGTGGAGTGAAATGGAAAGGAAGAAATTGAA
The DNA here is from genome assembly GCA_024509875.1 of Oreohelix idahoensis. Lineage (NCBI taxonomy): Eukaryota > Metazoa > Mollusca > Gastropoda > Stylommatophora > Oreohelicidae > Oreohelix > Oreohelix idahoensis. The sequence continues at coordinate 89,701 of JAMPIV010019826.1, read as the reverse complement.
TACAGTGTAAATGATGCTATTTGTGACCGCGCAATGCTCGCATGCTTCGTCTGCAGCATTGCTTTAGACAAAATAGTCTAATATAATAAAACAGAAGAGTTAATTTAAAAGCGCACATACGAACACATGCGGTGATATTTCTCACATTAAAAGTTTCAAACTAGAATGCAGTTTCACAATTAGTTGACCCTGATGTCAGGAGCTGTCAATCAGGGGGACGCTTAACCAAAACAAGAAGCATCACTCTTGTTGTTTGGTAGAATTACGTGCTGGTCATCTGCACATCTGTGAATGGGAACGTTACTCGCATTGTTTGGTAGAATTACGTGCAGTTCATCGGTGCTGCTACTGGAAACTTTGAGTGACAGCTGTTTTAAGTTTGATACGATGGTTCTCACACTTTTTAGAGACCACTATAAATTAATATAGAAATATATAAATTAATATAGAAAAAAGCAAGATATTGGTGAATAGCCATAAGAAACATGTTCCGACCAACATTACGTTAAATGGGCAAACGTTAGAAGAAGTTAACACCTTTAAATATCTCGGGTCCACTATATGTAGTGATGGGAGATCAAGTAAAGAAATCAAGACAAGACTTGAAATGGCCTCAGCTGCCATGACAAGACTGAATGTGATCTGGAAAAGTAACATCAGTTTTCCTGTGAAGATCAAATTATACAAATCACTTGTATTATCTATTCTCGTATATGGGTGTGAGAGCTGGACACTCACTGCAGATACGGAGCGAAGGATTCAGGCTTTCGAGCATAAATGTTATAGAAGAATTTTGCGCATTTGCTATAAAGAGCACAAAACAAATGTCTATGTTAGAGAGAAGATAAACACCTATGCAGGCCACCAAGAACCACTTTTGTCAGTAGTGAAACGTCGATAGCTTGCCTGGTTTGGGCATGTAACTCGTCATGACTCCCTTTCGAAAATCATCCTCCAGGGAACAGTCGAAGGTAAACGGAGAAGAGGAAGGCAAAGAAAATCCTGGGCTGATAACATCAAAGAATGGGCAGGACACGGTTTTTCCACACTTGTACGCATTGCTGAGGATAGAGAGCAGTGGAGGACCCTGTCTGCTGATGCTTCCACCATGGCACCCCTACGACCCATGACGAGTTACGGGTTGAGATGATGATGATAAATTAACATAAAAAACAAAGACAAAGGAATATATTTTTGACTGACATCTTATTATATTTATAAGAGAAAGGAATGCAATGTTGATTGATGTTAATTACATTTATAGGAAAATGAATGTAGCTATAACTTTAAACAGTGGTCATTTATCCACGCAGAACACCTGCGCTAGTACAATTGAGTCGTTTAATTAGGACGTGAGAAAGACAAGATACGTGCTGAAATCAGCATTTTACACTGTTGTCAGGTTTACAGAAATCAGGGACTCAAGACACTGTCCCAGAAAACAACAGAGAAAAACAGGTGCCGGGTGCAAAAATGACGGGATATAAATACCGTGGTTAGCGCGGTCAACAAGGAATTTTCGCTATAGATTTTTGGGATTTTCGATTTGAGTTTTGAGATTCAGATAGAGATAGAGATTTGTAGAGAAGAGAACTAAAAATGTAGGAAGTTTGTCATAGGTCGTGCGCTGGATTAGCCAGTGTTCGGCTTTTGAAATGATATTGTAGGAAAGAAGTGTAGATTTTTATAGATAGTGTTTTGTAGAGAATAGCTAATAATGATAATAAGTGGTAAGAAGAGAATTTTTAGATAATCTCAGCTAGAGTTCGAATAACTATAAGTACCGATAACTGGAGAGAAGAAGTAAGAAAGAGATATAGTGGTTCTCAAGCTGTTAACCAATGATCTTAACCCGCTAAGGTGACTCGTGAATCACAGGCGACTCTTAAGTCATTCTAAAGTAAATATTATTCTGCGTGTTGACGCTATAGAATATGTAATGAGTATTTATATCTTCACGCCGTTGGTGGAGCGGTTGTAGTGAAGTGATAATGTGTGATCCTGCAGACTGGCAGGATATAGATGAATAAATAGTGGTGATTTTTATTTCAAGCGCTTAGCTGTTGATTCCACTTGTAAGTAAACATATTGAGAACCACTGACTCGATACGTAATTATAGATACTGTAAAACTTATGAGGAATGTTCACTGAATATTAAGAAAGATGATGTTGGTAATCTATGTGAGATTTTGAGAATCAGTGTAACTTTTGAGTTGACACATTTTTATGTAATAATGACAACAATGATTCTCAAAGTGTTTATCATGATAGAGACAAGAATATATAATTAAAGATAATTAAGAACAATGATTCTCACCTTGTATAGAATAGTACCAGATAGAACTAGAGTTAGAAGGAAATGAAACTATACATAATATTGTTGGTTTTGTAAATAGGCATGCTTTAATATTCTTCTATCCAACTTTTAAATCTTAATAAACATCTTATTATTTACTGGATTGTCGTCAGTGATTAAGCTAATTATTGTTAGTGGTTTAGAAAATGTTTGTCAGTGGAACAGTTAGTTATCGTGGTGACTTTGTTAAGTGTCGTTAGTGACTTATGTGCTACTATGAGATGAACTGTGTTAACTAACTAAAGCGAGCACTAACATTACATTATACGCAACATCACGTGCCATGAAACACCAACAAGTAGCTGCATTCTCATCCGGAAGAACGAACCTGGGTTGAACAAGGTTGCACACATTCTCATGATGGTGGAAATCAACATCTAGGGCGTATAGCCTTTCTGACCACTGAACACTTACATGAACGTAACATGTGCCTGGTGTTAATACGGTGCAACCCGATCTTGATCATCAACAATTGAACAATTGACATTTAATCAAAGTTTATTTACAAACAGCAAGCACTCTGTCACATATTCTCGTCACATGAAACACAAATCGTACACCATAAGTCTTTGCCGTCGTTTATTTTTTTATTTTATTTATTTATTTATTTTTTTTCTTAACCAGCGGCACTTGGGCTTTCAGCCCTTCGGCCCAATGACATGTCATTGCGAGGCTGGGGAACCTGAGGACTTTCCTTCCAACCCGGTCAGGAGCATCGCTCCTTCCCATCCACAGAGGGTTTATCACAGGAGCCGTTCAGGTTATTCAGTCAAATCTCCGGTCGTAAACATTCCTTCAAACACCGACGCCCGGGTTTGAACCATGAACACCTGGTCGCCAGTACAACGCCGAAGCCATTACACCAGCGCGGCTCCCGCCGTCGTTTATTAAAAGTGTACTCTTTAGTATCTGTAACCATTTTTAATTCCGTATTTATTCTTTTTTTAATTAAGAAACTTTACTTTCTTCCTTTGAGTGGGTACAGAAATTCTTTGTGCTTGGATCTGAAACAGTTCATAATTTTTCTGCTTGAAACATATATGGGCCTCAAAATCAAGCTAAAGGTGTTGTAATTCAAGTAGCAGATTTTTGCACAAAATCTCTTTTGTGCGCATCATTGTGTTTGTGTGTGTGTGTGTGTGTGTGTGTGTGTGTGTGTGTGTGTTTGTGCCTTTTTTTCAGCGTGTATGCTTGTGATGGAATGCTCCGCCCCTTCAGCCCCAATCTCTATTTCTATTCGCTTTTTCAATTTATTGCTCCTAAAAAGTAAAACAAAATAAAAATCTCTCAATAAAAAAAGGGGAAGTGTATCATTGTCCAGACCAAAAACAACGGATTGATACGTAAATAGCAGAGATATTGGAACGACTGATGTTACAAAATTTAAGTTTCAGCTGATTCATAAACAATCTCATCCCAACTAACATAATTACTGATGTACTCGTATGTTACGTCGGTCGGTCACACTCAAAATACTAACTCGCGCCAGAAAAAAAAGTGCGCAACGCACGGTGTGCAATTTACGCTGCGTGGGTGTTATATAAAACAAATACTTTGGTTTTTTTTTTATTATTCTTTCACGAAATTAGTAGCGCTCGACAAAGAAAAAGTGCGTAAAAATTGGTGTGCATGAGCCCTCACCCGATGTACAAATCATGAAAACTTGAAAGTTTTTGTTAAAACGACTTATTATCAGGGAACACTCTTTGAAAACAATCCACGCACTATCACACGAAATGTTGTCATCAAAGAACTTTTAAATTGAATCTAAAATAACATCATTCTCGCCGTGTGTACGTTGGTCACAGCTGATGAATGCAACCGTGTTGAAAAATTGTATTGTTTCCATTATATATCTTCTTCTCTTCTTCTTCCGTCCTTAGCCACCGACCGTCAAAGCAGTCAGTGGCCATTACGCCTAGTGGCGTCTTAGGGCAACAGCAGATAGGTTTTCTTTGCCATTGTTTCCCATCACGCCTATTGGCGTCTTTAGGGCAACGGCAAATCAATCCATCTGCTGTTGTTTCCGTAATCGAAGTGACTGGCAAACGGGTGATCAGCCCGTTGGTTCCATTATATATACTCTCCCGAAAATAGTTACAATCAACAAAGAAAAGCGTTCAAATGACGGTGTTCATGAACAGTTTGATTACACTGTATAATGGAAAGAAACCAAAAACACTCTAAGAATGTACTTCTATCTGCTCATCCGGGAACGGAAACAGCACACTATAATTAAAAACCCGTCAAGTTTGACGGGTTATTGCTAGTTGTTAACTATTTTCGCTCATCAGGGCGTGTAGTCTCCTCAAGTCATAACTTACTATGGGAATAGTGCGCACTTGAGGTTATATCCCCCAGCTGCGTTTTGCCTGGTTTTCCTTTCTGCTTGTTCTCGTCTGCTTGTTGTAAGAGCTTCTTTTCGCCAAATCTAAGGCTGCGCCGTAGGAAGTATCTCTACTTGGTGCAATCGGCAGCTTCGTATTCGCAGAATGTCCAGTGCTTTCATATCTCTCTTACACACATTCTTGAACCCAGCTGCTGTTCTTTCGCCATGTGCTAGTTGTCCGTAAAAAATATATTTGATGGTGCGATCATCCTCTATGCGGCAAACATGGCAAATCAGTTCGCACGTGCCAATAATTTACCTATGTCATTAATTATGGTATTTCTGTCATATATTAATTAATTGCCTTTTTACGTGTTTCATAGACCTAGAGTAAACTTTCATTGAGACAAAGCTCCTGGATCACCACAACAGGGTAATCAGCTGATAGACGTGTTCACCATGGGAGTTTGTGGAATTCCAACTTTAACTTGCGTCTTGCTGATACTATTTATGGCAGGTTAGTAACTATTTACATCCACAGGCTTTCTTTGGGGAGACTTTGCGCTGTGCTTCACAGGAATCTGAAAAAAAAGAAGTAAAATTGTGACATTTTTGTCAGTGATCCTAGATGAGTATACAAAATAAATGAATAAATATGGGTTATTAACAGTCACTCTTTGGACAGAGATGAGAATAGCAGACAACAACAAAGAAATATAATTCAATAGTTCTACCGGGAATCGTGGTCTACCACTTGACATACCTGGGGTCTCCCACTAACGACAAACTCGCACTGAAGACCTAAGCTGTGGTATATAATACCAAGTGGCCCTTTCACGATTTCCAGAGGTGCTAAATTGGCTGTGCGTCCTATCACGATTTACTTTCACAGCACGGCGATAGCGCCGTTTGGATGGTGATTGCTTGGATTCCCGGTAAATCTATCACTTATATGTTTTTTCTGTTGTCTAGTGTTCTCCTGTCTGTCCAACGAATGTCTGTTAACTACCTTGATTTATTTATTTAGATAAGTACGAAAACTTTTAGTATTTTCGTTATTACACCATGTGTTATTTTTTAATAACAGTTTATTTGTTATACTTGCTTTCGGTTACTTGATTATGCTTCACAAAGTAAATTTAATTAGAACATATTTTGTTTGCATTACCACTTAAGTTTAGGCCAGCATTTTCCCCAATACAGTATATGTAGCAGGATTGAAGGGGAAGTACCCCATCGAGGCCAGTTCATTGACGTGGAGATAGGGCTCAAGTACAGCCATCAGCGGCCGAAAAACCAAGACTGGCCAGGCCCTCCTACACTCGAGCAAGACCACCGTCTGCCCTAGCAAGTCAAGGTGCTGAAGACGGAGGCAACCAGCCAAGAGGCGCACCACAGCAATCAGGATGCAACGCACACGCGCAATGGAAATATGCCCATATCTACAAAACGTTATGGCACTCGCCCTGTGACGGACACCCAGGCAGGCGCAGTGCCGGGTCCTCTGCCTCAAACGGGCCCAACCCCTACTACTGGGGGTCCTTCTCAATTGCCCCGTGGAGCCAGGGGGCATGAGAATAGAGCTACTGGCCAAGCAAAGCAAAGACCACTTAAAATAATGCACTGGAATGCTGAAAGCGTCAACAGTAAAAAAGACGGCTACAGCAAAAAATAGAGCTCAAAAATATCTTGAATGAAGAGCAAGTAAATGTATGGTGCTTGCAAGAAACCCACCTCAACAAGGACATAGCCTTCAGAATCAGAGGCTACCAGTGCTACCGATCCGACTGAATAGACAGGCGAAAGGGTGGAATACTGACACTCGTGAGAAATAACATCAGTGCGTGTCAGCTTGAAACATATATGGAGGGGCCGGAATACCAGATGCTTCATCTCAGGACAGAAAGTACAGAATTCCACCTGCTCAACTACTACTGCCCGAGCGACCGCCCACTGGCACTAGATACAATCCCAGCAAAAGGAAGACTGGTTGTATGCGGAGACTTCAACAGCCACTCACAGATCTGGGGCTATGATCACATGGACAGGAGAGGTGAGGAGCTTGAAAACTGGCAGGATGACAATGGGCTTATCCTGATTAACTAGTCAGTCGACCCACCAACCTTCTACTCGAGATCATGGCTCACCACCTCTACACCAGACCTGACATTCCACTCACCAGGCCTGGAGTGGAACACCACACGCGTTGTAGGGAAACAACTTAGAGGCAGCGACCACCGGCCAGTCTTCCTAATTGTGGAAAATGAACTTGTCAAGGAGAGCAGCACTCTCTCTAGGTGGAACTACAAGAAGGCAGACTGGACAATGTACCAGCATCGTACCAGTATACTGGCTAGAGATCTGACTGTAGACAAAGACATCAATAAGTTAGTCGATGAATTCAGCAGATGCATATTACAGGCTGATCATGAAACAATACCTACAGGGGCACGTAAGCACTACAAACCATATTAGAATAGTGAACTAGAGCAACTGCACAACGACGTGGAAACATCCCGAAAGCAGGCAGAGACCAGTCCATGCCAAGAAAACCACAATAACTACCAGCAAGCTAAGGCTAAATTTCAAAGGGCCAAGTTGCAGGCCAGGCGGAGAAGCTGGAAGGAGAAAATAGAGTCCTTGAACTTCGAAAGGGATGCAAGGAAACTGTGGAAGCTGGTAAAACAACTTAACGATGAGGATACAGGGAGAAACTCAAAGATTGCACTGTACAAAGATGGAAACATCCTCATGGGAAAACAGGCAGCTGATCACTTTGCAGACTCCTTTGCAAAAGACAACAACATCGAAGTTAGCCCAGAGAAGCAACAGGAGACTCGTGAGAAACAACAATACGCAGGACGAAATGGAACCATGCCTGAAGTTATGGAGGCACCAATCACATTCAGAGAACTGGAGCTTGCAATATCCAAATTGAAAATGAGAAAGTCGCCAGGAGTTGATGGAGTGTCCAATGAAATGATTAAGAACTTGGGAACCGCAGCACAAACAAAGCTGCTGCCGATCTTCAATATCTGTTGGAACTCAGGCAGAGTTCCACAGACCTGGAGGGAAGCAATCATGATACCACTCCTAAAACTAGGAAAAGACAGTTCCACGGCCTCCAGCTACAGACCAATCAGCCTTACAAGCTGTCTCTGCAAAACAATGGAACGTATCATCAACCTCAGGCTACAGTGGTACCTTGAAAGGGAAAACCTTCTTGTACCACAGGAGGCGGGCTTTAGGCAGTGTTACTCTACCGAAGATCAGGCAACTTACCTTTCCCAAGAGATTGAGGATGCGTTCCAAGATAAGAAACTGGTACTAGCAGCATGGATAGATCTAAGGAAAGCATTTGACAAGGTTTGGAAAGAAGGGCTTCTGAAGAAACTGAGAAACTGTAGAGTGAATGGTAGGATGTACAAATGGGTGAAAGCATACTTGCATAACAGAAGAGCCCGAGTACAACTAGATGGCCTCGAGAGTAAGAAAATTCTACTGCGTCATGGCGTCCCTCAGGGAGGGGTTCTGTCCCCCACACTTTTCCTAGTCTACATCAACGACCTGGTTGCTGAACTACCACATGGAATGAAAGTGGCAATGTACGCTGATGACTCGGTAATATGGTGCACAGATGAGCATGCAACAGTGGCCACCAAACTGCTACAAAGAGCTATAGATGCCTTAACCTCATGGGTGTCGTGAAATGACGAATGTCTCACATCACGAATTCTAAATAACTCTAACCATACCGCGTGCCATACATTGAAGAACGATATGATACACTAACCAATGAAAACGCTTTCTCGGTCTTGTGTTTACTACCGCTGGGAAAATAAAGATGGCAAGGCCCAATCTGTGTAACCTGATTAACTTCGGAATTTTACTACAGTATTTTGGAAGAAGTACCACTTGAAAGAGGTTACCAAAACAATATTAGGGATGTTACTCTACCCGTAAGTAATAATACTTTTACTAATACTAATATAGGACGGGGGAAATCTTGGGTTGAATGCATTCGAAGCTTCAGGTTGTCCTCAATTTAGCTGTTTAAAGCATGCATAACTTAAAACGCAATTAGGAAACTTAAAGATTATTACATAGGTATATAAAGCCTAGGAGCCGCGGTAGCATAGTGGTTAGTGCACTGGCTTCCTAGCGCAGTGGTCTATGGTTCGATCCCCAGATGAGGCGGAAAATTTTTAGGCCACAAACGGCTCCTGGGTTGACCCAGCCCCAAATGGGTACCAGAGCTACTCTGGGAAGGTTAAGGCGGCCGGCGTGATGCCGACCACATCACCCCTCGTGTGCCGACGGTCAAGATAATATGGGCCTAACACCATATTCCCAATATGCCTCAATGGGCGTGTAACGGGTTCCTTTACCTTTTTTCTTATATAAAGCCTAATTCCGGGTATCATTTAAGCTTTGGATGAATAAAATCGCATCAGGAATAACGGAGATAATAATAAATGTAGTTTTCCTGATTTGAACGATAGGCAAATTTTACCAATATTTTCGGACCTTGAAAAACATTAGTAGGGAATACCACCTCGGACGGTCGAGGTCACTCTATAAATAGTGCGTGCCTAATAGAATCAGGTCAGTCACAATATTTGAATCGACAGCGAGCGGCAAAAGAAAGCCTGTGTTAATGCAAGTGTTTTGCCTTCTGTACCTGAAAGCAGATCTTAACCAACCATTAACGGCTCGTCTGTGTGTATACCTGAGGGTAAGAACGAATCTATATATATATATGTATATAATTATGTGTAATTATAGTGATTAATCCACCTGTACGATAAGAAGTGTATAGATGTGTTAGAAAATTTACAGTGTGTCGCTGGTGAAACTTACAGGTTTGTGTGTAATTCTAGAGGCAAAGCCGGCCCTCGGAAATATTCAAAAATATTGAGAATGATGGCAAAGTGTGTCTGTAGGTTTGGAAACGTGTTTAAAGAAGTATTTCTTAATTGGAATGACACATATACCAGGAACATAAGGAAGGATGAAAGGAATTGGATCACTGTATAGTTTGATATGTTACTTAGTAGTTTTATTCACGACCAAATTATTGTGTGGAGGCAGATCATGGGAAACGACTTATAATTAAGGATGTAGAAGACAATTATGATCACAGTGAATTGAATTGATTGATGCTACTATACTATATCTTGTGCATCTGCTGGCACTCTAATCATAGAGGGATATTGGTAACAAAATACAGGAATTGCGTTTACCTTCGTTTCAGGTTTTATCCTGTAATCTACTACAAATATAAGAGGCATCTATTACTGAGGTTACGACGGATGCAGTGCCGGTCTATGTTAGATGGCCAGACATCGCGAGTATACCAGTTGGAAGAATTTCAGCCGACAATTCTCGCCAGTATCAGAGGGAGCCATCTTCTGTGACTAAGATAAGTTGCCCACAAAGGCAACTGTGTAGCATATACCTGTTCACCAAAACTAAAACCAAACCAGTTTATGATGAATCTAGCAATATAGCTCTTCAATTAGACTGTGAGAATAACACTAGTAAATATAGAGGAGGTGTTGAGAATAGACAGACCTAGGGAACTGCATAATATAGTCAAACAATATTTAACACGAACACATGTTAATATATAGTGGCTGGGAATGTGAAGGTCTAATGCTGTTCTTACAATTGTGAGTATCCCTATTTTCAAATGTGATGCCACTTTCTCATGTCGGCAGTTGTTCATATTACTTGGAATTGAAAACAATATATATCCTAATTATAACCCATCAGAGGTTGAACGGGATTTCTGTTTATCTTCATTAATTTAAATTTTTAAAAAAATATAGTAATTACTCAACCAAGCAAGACTGTCTCCATATTGATAGACAACTTAACACAGAGAAAGACTTTGTTGAACATTTTTATTATTTATTTACTGTTGTAACATGAGTTCTTTTAAAACTTTTCAAACAGAAAAGAGTAAATGTACAAATAAATTGTAAATATTTACCAGCAGACTGACTTAAATTCTTTAAGTTAAGTTTTATTCATTGTAGGAGAATTTAATTAAATAATTACCCCTAGCAGAGTTAACAATATTAATAATAATTACCATATTAACAAAGTGAGATCTGGAGAGGTAGCACATAAGGACTCAGAGTACTACATTACCATCTTCTCTGGGAACTTATACAGCTTGACCCCACCTTTGTACCTTTACTCTTTTCAGAGAAAGGGGTATTACTGATAAGACCAGACTCTTATCTGGCACTATCCTGGTAACATCTGATACACCTTTATATCCAGGTTACCTTATTACATTCTATACTATTTGAACCTCTCGCGACAATGGGCAAATAGATGGTGTGGCAGCATCAACACAGACAAGTGCAGCACTACGCTCTTCACCCTCTCTCCCAAACAAAAAGCTGGTGTCATCAAGATAAATGAAGAGCTCCTGAGAGAAGATAAACAACCCACCTATCTCGGAGTTACATTCGATGATAGGCTGACATGGAAGCAGCACATCAACAAGGCAGCAACAAAGGCCAGGAGGAAGTTAACCATCCTGAGAAAACTAAGTGGAACCACATGGGGAGCCAGCGGGAAAATACTTAGTAAAGTTTACCAGCAGGGCATACGACCACACCTGGAATATGGGTCAGCTGCGTGGTGTCCAGCATCAAACACCACATTACAAGAGCTAGATAAGGTGCAAAACCAGGCGCTTAGGGTCATCTCGGGGGCAATGAAATCAACGCCTATAGTGGAGATGGAGAAAATGGGGAGGATACAAGCACTGAGAGAACGCAGAGACATGAAAGTGCTAAACAGGCAGAAACGTTCCTCTGTATGCCGAGCCAATCCAATGAAGGACAGATTCCAAAACCTAGCAATGGGGCGATTGAAAAGAAGCAGCTTTATCCACCAGGCCAAACGACTTCGTAGACAAACCTCAGACCTGCCTGAAGTTGAGAGCCCCCTAAAGTCTGTGCCAGAACAAACCCCTTGGAGAGAAGAGCCTGGACTACCAGTACACATCCAGACAAAAGTGAAAGGAATATTCGACAGGGATGAACAGAACAGCATGCAACGTAGGACAGTCACTCTCAGTTTCCTGGATGATGAATACCCACAGGACCTCTGGGTCCGAGTATACACGGATGGGTCAGCACAGAACGCAGTAAAGAATGGAGCAGCAGGAGTGTACATAGAATACCCAACAACACCAGAGATACGGTCAGTGTACCAACGGGGAAATTCTGTAACAACTATGATGCAGAAATCCAGGCAATCAAAGTGGCAACTGAGAAACTGTTGAACACCAATCTCGGCCCACAGCCTGTAGTATTCCTGATAGATGCAAGATCAACACTCCAAGCACTTCAGTCCAGAAACCTGCCAGGCATGCAAGCCCTACTTTCTGAACTGTGCAACCAGCGCAGGGTCGCCATGCAGTGGATACCGTCTCATTGTGGAATACCAGGAAACGAGAGAGCGGACCGACTGGCTAAAGAAGGTGCTTCAGACGAGCAACCGGATGTACCAGTTACGTACCATCAGAAGAAAAAGATGATCAAATCAACCAGAAAGCCACCAACACAGGATGACTACCAAGCTATGAACAGATCAGAACAAATTGTCATTCTGCGCCTCAGAACAGGACACAACCGATTCCGCAGCCACATGTATACAAAATTCAAGATTGGCAATTCAGCCATGTGTACATGTGTACCCCAGACTGCGGAGCACGTACTTCAAGATTGCCCCGAATATGATATAATGAGGCAAACCCACTGGCCCAGAGAAACAACACTGGAAGCAAAACTATACGGACCTCTGTATGAACTACAAAAGACAGTGAAGTTTATACAAGAAACAACATTGCAGATATAGACAATATATTTCAAGCGAACGAAAGAAGAATAAGAAGGGGAAGTAATAAGCGTGGTCCTAAAGTGAAGATGACTGCTAATGTTCCGTATTTCCCGCCATGTGAAACCCCCATAATTAAACGAGATTCTTTGGAAAATAAACATTGGTTTTTATCACCATATCACTCGCTACTCAAAATATTTTAACATTTGAAAGTTAAAATGCGAAAGTAAACTTGTTTACGATAATAAATAAATATGTGTATTTATTTATTTATTTGTGGTAGCTATGATTGTTACCTTAAAAGACGCAGAGTGACTTTTTTAGACAGATTTCTGTGCGTCTTATATGGCAGGAACTTCGGTATATTATATGTTATATGTTTATAACAAAGAACACTATGTTATGTTGTTAACATTCTGAAACAGAAAGCAGTCAACAAAATTGATACACAGGAAGTTGTGGAAAGACGGGGCCAAGTAAACCAGGATATACGATCAAGAAGAACAAGAACAACCAGGAGAAGAAGAGGAAAAAGATGAAGAAGAAGAAAAACAAGAAAAAGAACAAGAAAAGAAAAACAAGAAGAAGAACAAGAAGAACCAGGAGAAGAACAAAAAGAAGAAGAAGAGGAAGAAGAACAAGAAGAAGAAAAACAAGAAGAAGAACAAGAAAAACAAGAAGAACTAGAAGGAAAAGAACCCGGAGAAGAAAAACAACAAGAAGAAGAAAAACAAGAAGAACCAGAAGAAGAACAAAAAGAAGAAGAAGAGGAAGAAGAAGAAGAAGAATTCATCTCCTTTTTCGCTCCATATGGAGCACGGAGCCACCACTTAAGTTGCCACCTTTGCAAAAAGCCTGCATCACAGCACAAGATCCTGCAGCACTAGTTTCTGTAACAACGTGTTTTACATTATGAGGTTGCTAGCTCCTTGCACAGTCACACATTAGTCCCCTTCAACAACATACCCGAGGGGACGGTGCCTATTTTTCTTTGTCTTATCGGAGACCCCTGGAAACTACGCAGGGTCCATCAGAGTAATAGAACTGTTCAATATTTCTATTTACAGCACTGTACGCACGTGTCAGCTCCAAAGAAGATGGCGAGATAGCCAAATACAATGTGGACGCCATTGAGGTCATGGAAAATTACGATACAAACCAAATAGATGTCAGAGTTGCTAGAAGTGCCAGCAGGGGGAGAACAAGGGTTAATGTCAGAAACGGGTAAATTTGAATGCTAGGATATTCAGAAAACATTTTGGCAATGAATATACAGGGAAAGCTTCTTAGTTTAATTAGATTTGAGGTGATAATATCGTCGTCATCATCATCATCTTCGTCGTCATAATCATCATCAAATATTATGTCTGCAGACGTAGGTGATTATGTCTCCCAACACTTCCTGCCCCAGTGCTGTTTATATTAGTTAATTTTTTTATTTACTTTTTTTTTTAAAAACATTTATTTGTCTTGAGCACATTTTCTTTTATGTCCTGTGTACAATTGTTCTATGCCCTTTGTACATTTCCTGCTATGCTCTGCTTATTTTGGTCTATACTCTTTTACATTGTGTTACGTGCCTTTTTTTATATGCTCTTTGAACATTTTTCTATCCTTTGTACATTTCTTCAATGCTCTTTGTACATTATTGTCTATGTCCTGTGTACATGTCTCCAATGCCCTGTGTACATTTGTTCAATGCCCTTTGCACATTTGGTAAATGACCTGTGTACATTTGTTCAATGCCTTTTGTACGTTTGTTCTATGTGTTGTATACATTTGTGTAATGGCTTGTGTACATTTGTTCTATGCATGTACCTTTGTTCTATTTCTTTGCACTTTAGTTCTATGACATTGTACATTTGTTCTATGTCCTTCGTACATTTGTTCTATGGTTTACGTACATTTGTTCTATGGTCTTCGTACATTTGTGTTATGCCCTGTGTACATTTGTTTTATGCCATGTGTGTATTTGTTTTATTTCCAGATTGTATTGGTTTTTGCCCCGTGTACATTTGTTTATGTTCTATGTACATTTGTTTTATGTCCTGTGTACAATTGTTTTATGTCCTGTGTAGATCTGTTTTATGTCTTGTGTACATTTGTTTTATGTCCTGTGTACATTTGTTTTATGCCCTGTGTACATTTGTTTTATGTCCTGTGTACATTTGTTTTATGTCCTGTGTACGTTTGTTTTATGTCCTGTGTACGTTTGTTTTATGTCCTGTGTACATTTGTTTTATGTCCTGTGTACATTTGTTTTATGTCCTGTGTACATTTGTCTTATGTCCTGTGTACATTTGTTCTCTGTCCTCTGCCCCTTCTGATGATCTCTAAGTAGAACCGAACCATTGCTCCTTCCAGGCACGTCATAATAGGAGACCAAGATGAGGTGATATATATATATATATATATATATATATATATATATATATATATATATATATATATATATATATATATATATATATATATATATATATTTCTTTTTTATTAAAAGGGGACAAGGTAACGAAAATGTTGGAGATACCCAAGAAACGACCAATGGCACAGAAAGTGTTCCTCGAAGACAAGGTGGGCGAACTAATAACAGAAGGCAGGAGGGAGAAAGAAGACCTCGTCCCGAGGAAGGAAGAAGACCCCGGCCAGGAGGCAGCAGAGATGGGCTGCCACCAGGAGTCAATCGTCGAATGATGCGCCTGGCTGAGAAGATCTCCAACGCTAGTACCCCTTTCGCTGCACGGCTATTCAGGGTTGTGACATCTCAGTCACTGAATAACATTGTCATGTCTCCTTTTAGCGTGCACACTGCTTTGACCATGACAATGCTTGGTGCCAGAGGTCGCACGGAGCGGGAGATGCTGACTGTCCTGGGTAAGAAAAGTTCACATGTGACGTTATACAATTTTTGCCGTTTTTCAACCGCTCTCACCCCCTTTTGTTTTTTGTTTTCCATATTTCATCACAAAAACCCCGACCCCTTCTCACGTGACGTCACAAATCTCTTACCTCCTCGTCTCTTTCCCATATTTTTTTTTAAACTGAAGAGAAAGAATGCAATGTAAATTAGTTAACTAGTTTATGAAATAACCGATCCTCACTCGTATTTTGTCTGTGATGTCAAATTTCTGTAAACCTTCCTCAGTCCCCCAGCACTTCATCCTATCGTCACACTCGGTCCCACAATTATGACCACATCTTCTTCCCTGTGTGGGGTCATATGTGGACGACCTTTTTACCTAAGCATTGTTTGTGTTTTGGAGTCGTCTGCCCTTTTATATTACCAAAGCAAGAATTATTATATAAATACCAGAGCAACTGAGAAAGATTCAAGGCCAACAAAAACACTTAAAAAATAAAATATTCCGTGCAATTTCAGTACGGCAGTAAATTAGACTACCAATCCTTAAAAAAAAAAAGCAAGAAAAGCCCAACAATAGAAAAAGATACAGCAAACCAAAATCTACAAATCCCTAAACACGAAACCTGGTATCGAGACAAAAATTAAAGAATGTAAAAGGGGATACGCCATAAACACTACAGATATTAACCAACGCCACAACAAACGTCAGAGAAATTGCAACCTGGAAGAACCAACACAAGAAAACAATAAACGTTATATACTATATACAGGGCCGAATTAAGGCCAACTGATACCCTAAGCACTGCCCCACCCCCAAGACCCCCCCCCCCCCCCGGGCGCTTCCATTCCTTAACTGGCAAGACATTAAGACTCAATAATTGCTGAAGAAACTGAAAATTCAATTGTATCACTTGCCAGACTCCATTGAAGCTCATGCAGAAAAACGTTGGTAAGACAAGCAAACATACTGAACTCTAGGTCTATGTCTGACATTTTCAGTCACTCACCATACCAAAGAAAACCTTTATATATATATATATATATATATATATATATATATATATATATATATATATATATATATATATATATATATATATATATATATATATATATATATATATATATATATATATATATATATATATATATATATATATATATATATATATATATATATATATATATATATATATATATATATATATATATATATATATATATATATATATATATATATATATATATATATATATATAAGTTTATTTAATACGTTATTCAACTTAACAAAAAATCCCAGGGAAACATAATGAAAAACTTTAACACGATAAAACACTTAAATGCTAATATTATTACCCCAGCAAAGGAAAAAAGATTTATCTCCACGTATTTTTTAGGAATCCAATTATGAATGGCTCTACGTTATACGAGCTAGATGTATTTCAGAATCTATCCTGGAGCAACTGGTTACTGATTTTCAGAGATGGGGTATTTATATTAAATGGGTAAAAAATCGTTAGCTGTCGCGAGATTTAGCACCTCTGCCCGTTTATTGGGAAAATCTGCGGTCGATTCCTGAATGAAAGCTTATTTTCACGCTTTCGCCGACCGCATCTTCGTTTCGTTAGCGAGCGGGCGTCTTTAGGTCCCTTCTCTCGGTGAGCAAATTGTGTCCCCTGGACCACGAACAAAGGAATGAAGTCGGCGAAAGTGGTTAACGCCCCTTGGCATTCGCTTAATTCCCCTTGATTCTGCAATTAACGTCCCGTTCTCTCTAATGGAACTCCACAACCCGTTGCCCCCCCCCCCCCCCCGTGTTTCAGGGACAAGGCGCTGACGTGGTGACGTAATCTGACAGCAGGCAGACCCCTTGGCCTGCCCCCTTTTGAAGGAAAGACATAGAACTCTGGATAGCTGTATTGATAGCGCTTGAAAAAAGACAGGTAGGCGTGGCTAAACTAGAAATAAGACAGATGGCGAAAGGTATGACTTTTGCGTAACTTAACTTGCATGCTTAATTAGGAAGCCTGTGGGACACCACGCTGAGCGATTCGATTAAAAAAGAATGAGGGGTGCCGGTGAGAATAAAGTGGATCGATCAAGGTGCTCGATTTTCATGTCACAATGCGCCACCATGTCTGTGATTCTTCTCCTTCGCCCTTCAGCTTCCCAATGAGCATAGGCCTTCAACAAAATCATACAAAGTCTTCCTGTCCCGTGCCATCCGCTCAAGATCTTTCTAAGTCTTCCTCGTTCCTTTCATGTTTGTCTCCAACTCTCTTCGCCATGTTGTCTTTCGATCTCCCTCCACCTCTCTTACTCCGTGGATTCCAGAATAAGGATTGTCTTGTGATACAAGGTATGCCTGGTAATACTATCAAATGGTTTCCTCAATGTGTGTCATATCCATCGTCGGCGTCTTCTTCTCATCTCTTGTTTCCATGGCACTTGTCTGATTCTTGTCATCAGTTCTACATTAGTTTAAGCCGTATATTCTAATTTGTTGATTTTATTTTTTTAATTTCAACAGGATGGGGGTAACCGGTCCCACGCCCTTATCCCTTTGTCGTTTTTACGACATGCGTGACAGGTTTCAGTGTTATTATTCTTTGCTCTTCTTTGGGCCCCGGTAACTACACAGGTGATGATTAGGATTACCTTTACTATTGCAGGTCACAGACTGGTAGGATTAAGAAAAAAGAAACCACATCAGGCGTACAAAGGACTATTAACTTCGCTGCAGAACGTCCACCAAGATGTTAAAATCTTCAGCGCCAATGCGGTTTTTGTCAAGCCCAGCATTCCTTTAGAGGATTCTTTCAGGTACATAGTTCATAGTTGTTTTTTTTTCCTTATCTCCCTTCTACTTACGCCAACAAGAGTTGTGAGGAATATGCACTGTTTCTTTTTTTTTCGTACTCGTGGTGTATGGAGTGTGCTAGTGTCTGTCTGTCCTCCATATTTTGTTAATAAAATACATCTTATTATATGGCTATAACACTTATAGATTACCCGTGCTCTCTCCCTTCTTCGCCGTAAAGACGACATTGTCATCAAACCGGCTGACAAGGGAGGAGCCATTGTCGTCTGGCAGAAGGACTTATACCTAAGTGAAGGTAAAAACCAGTTGACCAATGGCTCTTTTTACAGTCCCAGGACCACCGATGCAACTGTCTCTAACAATCGCATTGTACACAACACTATTAAACAGCTCATCACTAGTAAGGCTCTTCCTCCCCACGCATCTCATCTTAGGACTCATGAAAGTTCTTTGGGCAAGCCTGTATTCTACATGCTCCCCAAAATTCATAAGATCGACAACCCTGGCAGACCTATTGTCTCGGCCTGTTCCTGTCCTACTGAACACATTTCTGACTTCCTCGATAGCATTTTCCAGCCTAGCGTTGAGAATCTTCCCTCCTTTGTCAAAGACACTAATCATGCTCTTACAAATTTCTCCTCTATCCGACTCCCAGCAGACCGCTCCTACCATCTTTTCTTGTTAGACGTCTGTTCTCTGTATACCTCAATTCCCCACTCTGATGGTCTCCGAGCTCTTCGGTTTTTTCTTGACCAGCGCACTTGCCCTTCTATATCCACTGACACTCTTCTCCGTCTTGCTGAACTGGTACTTCAATTTAATTCCTTTGAATTCAATGGTCAGTTTTTTTACCAAATTAGTGGTGTTGCCATGGGAACGAAGATGGGTCCTAGCTATGCCTGCCTGTTCATGGGCCACTTGGAGCATCAGATATGGCAACAATACTCCGGTCCTTTCCCCGGGTTTTACCGCAGGTATATCGATGATGGCATAGGTCTCACAGATATGTCCGAGACTGATTTATCCCGCTTCATCGACTTTGTCAACCACTTCCACCCCACCATCAAGTTCACCTCTCTCATCTCCACAGTATCTGTCAACTTTCTTGACATTGCTATTACTATCACGCCCTCTGGCCTTAATACCTCAGTATACTACAAGCCGACAGATGCCCATAGCTACCTTCTGTACAAGTCTTCTCATCCTCGGGCTTGTCGTGACTCCCTTCCATTTTCACAATTTCTTCGCCTCCGCCGTTTGTGCCTAGACGACGATGACTTCCACTTCCAAGCCAATGAGATGTTGAATTTCTTCCGTAGCAGACTTTATCCGGAACATGTTCTCATAGACGCGACAAGAACCTGAAGGATCTTCCTATTCACAACCGTCTCCCAAAGGATAATGCCACTCACGTTGGCACACTACCCTGCGGTCGGACACGATGCAACACGTGCAAGTATGTCATCTCAACCCACAAGGTGTCTTTTCCTGAGGCTACGTACACCATCACTAGTAGCTTCACGTGTGAGTCGCGCAATGTAATTTATACGATCATATGTAAACGTTGCTGCAAAACCTATATTGGCCAAACAGGCAAACGACTTGGGGACAGATTCAGCCAGCACTTAAATGACATCTCTCAGCAAAAATCCACACCAGTTGCCATACACTTTAATGGTCCTGACCACCATCGACATCCAAGGCCACGGCGATCAGATCCTGCTCCTCTGACACTGCTAGCCGAGAACAGCTTTAGAACCGTCTTATCCACCGCATGGGGTGTCTAAAACCAGCTGGTCTTAACACTCTACACACCTTTGTCTGAGGTCCCCCTTTCCTCTCTTTTTCTATTTTGACTCTTTCCACTCTTATCCTATTTTTCTATTTTTCTGCCGCCCTCTAATAATATGTATGAATATATAATACACTGTTTTTAATATGTCTGTATTTTTTATTTCATATTTATTTATCTCCAACTCATTCTGTCCTCTTCTATTTCCAGTCCCCACTAATATTACGTTTGGGTAGTTTATTGTTCAGTTTCGTTTTTTAGTTTCTTAGTATGTATTGTGTACATCCGGTGGTGGCAGGCATTTCCTTTTCCGGGCAGCAAAAGTAATAGGACTTCGATGTCTTCATGGAAGAATCTTCAGCGCCAATGCGGTTTTTGTCAAGCCCAGCATTCCTTTAGGTTTAATTTTTATATTTATTTAGGTTCTTATGTGTCCTATCTAGCCTTCACTTTCTTTCCTTTCCCTGACGAAGGCCTTGTGGCCGTAACGTTGGCTATTTTCTGTGTCTTTTGTCCTCGTAAGACGAATCACCTTTTTTCGATTTTTTTTTCACACCGATCCATTATAGATTACCAAAAACTTACAGACTTTCATAAATGGGTGCTTGCTTAGAATAGAAGGATTGAAGGTGGTATAACTAGATCACTAATGTGGTACTAATGACAAGAACTAGACAAGTCATCTCACAAGACGTGATTTTCCTTCCGGTGCTCTGAATTAATTGCATGGCCCTAACGAACACAATTTTTGCATTTACTATCTGGGATGCTATCTATAAACAAACAAAACAAAACATCCCAATATTGTTCTTTATTTCAGGCAAGGTCTAACCCAGATGTACAGCGCTACTTTTGACAGCTTTCAACTTGATCACCCACAAGGACCGGAAGCTCCCATTAACTCTTGGGTGTCCAATGCCACCAGGGATAAAATCCAAGGACTTCTGAAGCCAGGGTCTATAACCCCTCTTACAGCCCTGGTATTGATCAACGCCATATATTTTAATGCATCATGGAGCAGACCCTTTAAGGTTGCCCAAACCAGACCCGATCAGTTCAACACTCTGAGTGGGGGTGTCCAGACGGTTGACATGATGAGTGGCGTCAATATTTATGGGTTAGTTGTCCAAAAAAAGATTGAATACATTATTTAGTAAGATGCTACTGCAGAGGGTCGATAATCCAAATTAACTGAGTACGGAGTATTTTGAATTACCGATTTGTTCGAATTTTATCGAAAAAGTATCAGAGCTGTACGTATTTTTAAAATTCAAAGAAGGGTTTAATAAAATTAAGAATTTTCAGCTGTTGAGGACTGTTCAATCAATCATCTAAACTCTGTATCGCGCGAGTTTTAAACCGTTTATTAACATTGTTTTTTACTAATTGATTGACTTTGCATGACTATAGTCAGTTAAATTTGTTTAACCTAGGGCAGCCGGGCTTCCTGCTATTTTACGGTCATAACCAAGTTGAAGAGACCTTGATATTATCTACTGTATAGATCTAGGCTTTTCCTGTGGCGTTTCTGCCATTCTGAAACGTGTTGAGTTTAAGTCATGAGCTGCAGTTTCTCCAGCCAGGCTTGCATTTAAAGAATCATCACATCTGGTCCTAAGCTAGGAGGAATAAGCATGTGACATACCATGCATTCCCCGAAATGCAAGCGGGCTCTGCAAATATGCAGAGCTAAAATAATGTGCTCTGGTTTTGGATTCTCCCAATTAATTGTCACGCCCGTCCTACTTAACTCCTCTCAGCTTCCCTTGCCTATGATGGGTCCATAGATTCTTCTGCATGCAACCAACCAAGTAACGACCAGAGTTACGGGGCTCAAGTGACTTCTCCAAGCTTAGTATGTAATGCTGGATTCTCGAAATGTTTCGCCACAGGAGAAATCCCTGGAAGCCAGTGACTCATTTCCAGAGCCAATGCGGGTATAATTAGCCTCACACATGGAAGTTCAATTCCACATCTGTATACTATAGCATTGTGCTTAGCTGATGGTCATCTCGGGTTGACTCCAGATATGCCTCCATGCATATAGTAAAGTAAAATTAAACTATATAAACACTATACAATCACACTCGCACTAAGCAAACTGATAAACATATCGGGCGCTTTTGAGAGATAAAGATATACACTCTTCCGCATTACAACTCTGACCGTCAATGACCCGTTTTGGTTTAGCTCGGAGACACTCACTTTTTGGCAGCAGCATTAAAACAAAAAAGGCTGGTTCATTTGGATTAATGATGTTCGGATTACTGACGCTCTACATTTCGCACTACTCGAAACTGTGATTGGTTGTGAGAAGTAGTGACAGAAAAGCGTATATTATTGTTGAATTATCATATCTGCACCATCATTTTATCGTCCTCATGATCGCCTAGCTTTCATCATTATCATTAGCAACAACCAAATTAAGACATTCGTCATCTTTTTTTCATTATCTATAAACGCAAAAAAATAATGTGTTAGGTACGTCAGTTTTACAGAAACACAAAAAAGGAAGGAAAAAAAAGATAATATGGTTATGTCAGTGCAAGCCTTGCCCAGCACACATATAAAACCTCACATAAGTCACCTTTTATGACATACCTGAGGAAGGAGTACTTGATCCTGAGACATACAATGAGTGTATAGAGAGAATTGAGCCGGGGAAAACAAAAGAACAGATCCCGCCACATTAGTTGTTTGGTTGCTAGGAAACTTCACAGTTTACTTCCCGTTGGTAACTGAACTTGCTTCCATTGAAACTTATTGTACCCATTGTTCTTCTGCCCCGTGTGGTTCCAAAACGAGATGTTTGAGGAGATAAAGAGAGAACATGACTACTGCTCCATCGGGAACGCTGTACGATGAGGTTAATATGAGGTTGTGCATGGGGTTGGCAACCTCATTATGGTAATCAGCTTGCTACAGAAACCACTGCAGCAAGAATATTTGCTTTGGTGGTTTCTTGCACGTGAACCAGCTGCAGTAACGACCCCGTGCTCCATAACGGGTGAAAGAGGAGATAAATCAATAAATAAATATCGGTTGAATGAAGAAGAGTGGGCCGTCTGTTCGATTCGGCCTGAACAAAGAATTCAGAGACGCAGTAAAAAGGAGTAAGGGTTAGATATCCTAAACCTAACCCTTGTCGCGAGTTTGGAAAATAGAGAATGTCTGAGTGTAGACAGAATATGAATGTGTACTGTGAAAGTAGAGAAAATAGAGTCACTAATGAAATTATGGGGAGAGATATGACTTCTGGAGAGTAGTGAGATATGCACTGATCTCTATACTTCTCCACCATACTCCGACTGTGTTTAAGACGTCAATCTCTCACCCGTCCTCCAAATGCTAAATAGAATAATCTACTACAGTAAGGACACACAAACATCAAGTGACAGTTAGAATAGAAGAGATTCTGACCACGTATTACACATAAATATGTTTATTAAAGAAATCCACAACATCGAAGCAATAAAGAAATGTCTCCACTAGCTTTGTAAGACTAGTGAAGTTATCACATTAACACCACAGGAACAAATGACAACAGACTTCACTCAATCACACACAAGCAAATCGCCTCACTCCACACCACCAACCAGATACTTCCTCACTACTAAGTGTAACTAAATGGGGTAGGCCCCCAGTCCCTTGTGATAGAGACGGCCTAGCCTATAAAGTTCTTCTTTCTTGGTAGCTAAAGGTAATCCACCGCTAAAGAAATCAACCCTGTTCCTCCTAATGGTAAATCCAAATGATGTGGAGATAAGCTCCCCGTGGAACAGCTGTTAAATAAATCCAAGCGCACACCCACTTTCCAGGGCGCGGGTGAAGGAGACAACACTTGTGTAAATAACTGCACCCACTGCTAAATCCAATTATCAGAACAATAATGACCACTGCTGGCAAACGAATATATATATATATATATATATATATATATATATATATATATCTATCTATATATATATATATATATATATATATATATATATATATATATATATCAGGGCTCCAAGGGATGCGCCTCTATTTGTTGGATAAAGATGACTTGAGCTTCAGGCAGGTGATTATTATTGGCAAGGTGAAGATTATCTGCTAATTACTCCAATCTACTCCGGGTTTACTGGCTGTCAATGGGTCTGACAGCGTTGCCGACACGATTGGGTGGCAGCCCGTCTAGCTGGAGATCTATATCCTGCTAAAGGCTGTGAGTATGTACTCCACAATGACCACCTTGTAGACTGAACACGGACAGGATGATTTTGTGGCGAAATGTATTGGCAGTAGATAGATTTATGACAATTTCCAGCAGATGTTAGGTGGGCTCTTGGAGACGTAAGGTGCCCCAAATGGTCAGAGACAGAGAGCACAAATTACAGGCTTGTGACCACTCTGTGAAAAATACAAACATGTCAAAAATAACGTTAATCACTCGCTGTATTAGCCTAGTGCTTAAATAAATCAATAACACAGGTACTCCCGGCCAATACTTCGCTGGCCCGCTGTCTGCGCGCGCGGGGGTTTAACTGACCCCGCTTCCACACATACACGCCATGACTCATGCTCTAGGCGAACGAATGTTAGCCATTTAAAACACGAATAGATAAATAAAAGTGCCCATGAGATAACTTATCCAATTAGGACAATACTGGAAGTGGTATAAAATGTAAATGGCGCACTCTTCTGTCTTTCGAAAACTCCCCTCTTGGCGTTAACTCTTAGCGGATTTTAAATTGGTATCGTGCTTAATAAAATCAGAACTCCCGGTCACACAAATATTACTTTACTTTAAGAAATATATATATATATATATATATATATATATATATATATATATATATATATATATATATATATATATATATATATATATATATATATAAAGATGAAATAACGTAACCCGGGATCTCGACTCTACATGATTAATTTAGAAAAAGAAAAAAAAACCCAAGAAATTAACTAAGTAAATTGAGTGTTTACCAAGCACGGAATCAATTTCCACACTATAACTGTTATAAGCTGTCAACGGAATAACTTGTCAATAGGCAGCAAAGATCCTCGTAGAGATAAATGGTAAAGAGTGCTAGGGACGTTTAGCTTAAATAGTAAGAAAAATTTGCAGGTGTTCCGCGGGGGTTCTTCCAGCCCGCTCGAGATGAAACAAACCAGACGTAAGACCCAACGGGAGAGCTTCCCCGGGCC
Source organism: Oreohelix idahoensis (assembly GCA_024509875.1). NCBI lineage: Eukaryota > Metazoa > Mollusca > Gastropoda > Stylommatophora > Oreohelicidae > Oreohelix > Oreohelix idahoensis. The sequence continues at coordinate 64,474 of JAMPIV010019826.1, read as the reverse complement.
GCCTCCCGAGACGGGGAAAAGACGTAATATGGCGACTCTTTCCCCGTTCTATCAGCGTCCTGCGTTCTGGACGAAAACCCGAGGACGGCACAAAATAAAAGGCAGAAAATTTTTCCCGTGCTCAAGGGTACTCTGTACTCAAAGAAACTGCAACTTGCCGCTCACCACGAAGCGCTTAATAAAAGACTTTTGGCAAAATGCCGCTATTCCGCGTGCAAAAGGGGGGGGGGGGGGGGGGGGGGGAAGGGGACTTGAGCCTAGCTCACGCATGATTGACGGGGCTAATGATAGAATTTGAGCTATTAAGAGCAATAGACAGAAAAGTGGGCGTAGACAAGAAATTGAAAGAAAAACAGGGCAGACCAAAGTGTCAGACATTTCAATCAAATCAGCACAACCCTAAACCCTAACCTTAATGCTAACCTTAACGACGTCGGCGACTTACTGGAATGGCATCGAAGATCACGGTCCATTTTGCTTCATTTCAGCCATATTTATCATTTTACGACTTACTTTTATTCCGGTGTCAGCTTTATTGTAGTACTCACTACCTGTATTGTATTCTACCAGCTACGCCAATCATTACAACACCGAGGTTGTGGAGCTGTTGTACAAAGGAGATCGACTTGCCATGTACATCCTACTGCCAAACTCTACCTCGAACATCACACAATTGCAGCAGGAACTATTCAATCCAGAGCAAGGAGCCAATGCCGTGGATCGCATGTTCGAGAATCTTCAACAGGAAAGCTTGAAGTTATACCTCCCTAAGTTCAGGATCGAAAGTGGGGTCCTTGACTTGAAGCAACCTCTGCAGGAATTGGGTATGGTGAAAGCGTTCCAAGGAGATCAGGTGAGGTTGTCGCCTGGTAACAAATTTTTAATTTTTGCTCAGTTGTCAACCTGTGATGCACTCCTATCATACACTTGTATTGTCAGTAACTGTGTAAGCTCATTAAGTCATAAACTTCAGCTCACCAAGGAGCATAGGCTATCAACAAATTCATATCAAGTCCTCATGTCCTGTGCCATCCGTTTTAGGTCTTTCCACACCTTTGTTATCCCGTCCATTTATCTCCAGTTCTCTTCTCCATGTGTTTTTTGTCTCCCTGTACCTCTCTTAACTTAGGGATTCCTGAACAAGGACTGCCTTGTAAAGCATTCAACGGGTTTCATCGGCGTCTTCTTCTCATCGCCTGTTCCACTGGCACTTGTTTGGTTATTGTCTTCTGTGTCATCAGTTCTACAATGTCGCTCTTATCACGTGATTTCAATCCTTCTATTCTATCCAGGAAACATGTTTGGTTGTTGTCTTCTGTGTCTTACCACGTGATTTCAATCCTTCTATTCTATCCAGGGCACAGCGGATTGATCACCCGCTTGCCAGTCACACTGATTACGGAAACAACAATTAATATTCTGTTGTACCAATAAACGCCTTTAGGCGTAACGGAACAACGGATAATTTCTTGTTGCCCTAAGACGCCAGCTAGGCGTAATGGCCACAGACTGCTTGGTCGGTCGATGGCTAAGGATGGAAGAAGAAGAAGATTCTATCCAGGAAACATGTTTGGTTGTTGTCTTCTGTGTCTTACCACGTGATTTCAATCCTTCTATTCTATCCAGGCACCCTGTTTATCAATGTTTGTAACCTCTTGGTTGTTGTTTGTGTTGTTATTCATGTTTCAGAGCAATACTATAGCAGACTTGACTTGACATCTATCACGCTGTGGCAGACTAAAGCATCAGGTCATTTCAACTGTTGATGACGAACTACCATCTCTGGAATGAGATGCTGTTGCGTGAATCTGGGTTATTGTTGTTTAACTAGGACTGCTAAGTTGCTGACTCTTTAGCAGCCAATATCACATTGAAAATTCCTTGATATTATCTTCACTGTAGATCTAGGCTTTTCCTGTGGATTTTCTGCCATTCCGAGCCACTTCTCAGCTCCCTTTGCTCAAAATGGGCCCTTGGTGAGATCCTGCTGCGTGCAACCAACCAGGTAAAAAGCCAGAGGTACGTCTGGGGCTCAAGTGACTCCTCCAAGCTTAGTGTGCCTTGCTGGGTTCTTAACATGTTTCACCACCGGAGGAATCCCTGGAAATGTGTGCATGATTTCAAGACTCAATGTATTTAGCCTCACAGACATGTTCACATCCATATTTACATACTGTAGTACAGTATTGTGCTTAGCTGGTGGTCATATGACTCCAGCTATACCTCCATGTATGAACTTATGGTTTTCGCACCATGCACCTGAAAACTGGTGTTTGTTGTGTGCACGGGATACCCGGTTCAACCCCATGTGGGTTATAAGTAAGGTATATAGTGTTCATCAATCTATATAGCATATTACATTGTTATTTTTCTTGTGTGTTGGCTCTTCCAGGCTGTTTTATTTAGCTGCCGTTTGTTGTGACATTGTTTGATGTCTATGGTATTTGTAATGTATCCTCTTCCATGATACTATATTGTCCTCTCTCGCTAATGACAGTCTTTTAAATGTTACTACTGGACGTTTGTTGGTTTTTGAATTGGTAGTTTTTTGTTTTGTTTTACAATTCATGTACTGATATTGTGTGGACATTAAAAAAAAAAATTAAGCAGATGTGAGAATCCTTTACATCAGTGCTTCTTAACATTTTAAAGATCCCGTACAGCTTTATGGCATAATTTTCTCTTTAAACTGGAAAATTATTGAAAAATTATTTCCCTTGGTGCTAAACGTTTCTGGCCTAATTACGAAGCAGTCGTATTGAATTTTTTGTTTTTCTGATTTTTCTAGGGCATCTTAAGACCAATCAGCATGTCAAATTAGGTAGCCTAGAAGTGGTCAAACAATTTCGTGTGGACAGACAGACGGAAAATACGTATATATATATATATATATATATATATATATATATATATATATATATATATATATATATATATATATACATTTTTTATTAATATATAGTGTAGTAAACATGGACAATGAACAAGCAATTTATTTTACATCATGAGGTTGTCAGCCTCATGCACAAACTCACATTAGTCATGGCACAGAATATTGTGGAGATAAAGAGATATTGGGACGCGGGATATTAGATTAAACGATGGAATATAAATAGATCTTAAAAATCTAATTACAAAATATTTGAACTAACAGGTACTATAAGACACAACTACTATCTGGTTAACAATGAGTTACAATCAAACCCTATGAGAGTGGAGGGAGGCCCATTAGGGTCATTAGGCCCGGGCTCACCTCAGCCATGAATGCATGTCCTCCACTTTTTACCCCTCTTCCCAAAGAATGAGGGGGGCCTCACAAGGTGAAAAGGCCCATTCCTCATCTGAACTCTTAGTGGGTCTGGTTACGATAATAACGATAATAACACAGCAACTATAGCATCTCTCTTGTAACTGTTTACCAACTATCTCTCATGCATGCCATTCAGGCTGACTTCTCTGGCATCAGCGCCAGTGGTGACCTTCACATAAGTGCGGTTGTCCATAAAGCATTCATTGATGTCAACGAAAGTGGAACTGAAGCTGCAGCTGCTACAGCAGTGGTCATCGGTTTCAGGTAAGGTGCTTTACATCAGCTGACGCTGTTTAACTAGCAAACACACATTGGGATATTAATACTGTGGCTACAGAAACCACGGCTACAGAAGCATGTGAGTGCTTGGTGTGGGCTTCTTGTAGGGAGGACCAGCTGTAGTGGTGGTTCCATGCGGAGCATAAAAGAAAATGATGAAACACACACCAGCTTGTATAAACTTTCTCACAGGTCAAGAGGCTTAACAAGAGCAGACACATGAACAGATTGGGAGGCACAACATCGGGCCACCAGAAAAATGATGCATTTTACCAGATCAATCGAAGTGAACAAGTGGTAAATTTCAGACGCCGCATGTACCACAACAGATTGAGATATCGTCTATTCAACAAGATAAAGATAGAAACTACTGATGAGTGTTGAGATACTATCTGTTCAACAAGCTAAAGATAGAAAGTACATAGGAATGTGACACTGATTTAATGACCACTGAACGTCTGCTGCAGACGCGCCCAACATATGAGGAACAGAGAGAGCATATACGACCGTCACCAGTGCCATTCCTTGCCCAACTCTATGGAGATACCAAAAAAAAAAAAAAAACCCAGAATACTGTGACCGGATGGCCCACCTTAGCATTAGCCGTACCACTAGTTGATATAGAAGGAATTAGAACGAGAAAAGCAAATACGGCGTTTTCTCACATAACACTGTATATGCAGGTTACGTGGGCCGCCCAGACGCTACCTTTGGCGGGAGTTGCTTGGTAACGATTGACGTCACCTAATTTACATAAGCTTAGTTAATTTGTATGTTAAGTAGGTAACGATATTACTAAGACAACGCATTGACGTCAATAGAGGCAGCTAATGAAATAAATTCCTACGATTTTAGGTAACCAATCGAAAGTGAAAAGTCCCCGCACCACTTCGAGCTTAGCCAAAATCGAAGATTTAGAATCAGTTGTATCTATAGAGCCATAGCACAAGGACGTGATTTTATCTGGTGTTGTATGCAACCTGGCGCTCACCCATACTGTCACAAATGTTCCTCCTCAGTCTTTGAGAATATCAAGACGTTCATCATACCTTCATCTTGCGATAATCAAGACAACTGCAGTATTATATTAACCTATCTGAGTATTGTGATTTACATACTCCGATCTTGTTTTAATACCAAGTAAGTAGCAATGGAGAGACCCTGTCTGCTGATGCCTCCACCATGGCACCTCTACGACCCATGACGGGTTACGGGTTGAGATGATGATGAAGTAGCAGTCTCAACCATACTGCACTCTCGTTTCGAACTTTTCCATAGTCTTTACTTTCAGCTAGAGATGCCTGGGTATGAACACAGAGATTAAACAAGTTATAGAAGCATGCAGATTGTTGGAAATATCCAATCTTAAAGAAGACGCTCAACGAAATGTCCAAACAATGAAATGTATTAAGAAATCAACAGATGAGAAGGAAATAAGAATGGAAACTGAGTACATTTATACCCCAGAAAGTATTGAAGTAATTAACGGGAAACTTTGCTGTACCAAACTCATGCCCTTGTAAATATTGCCATGGAATTTTCTTCACTGTTGAATAAAGGTTTTAACTGATCACAGGAAGTTAATTACTTTCCTCAAGTTGAATCGTTGTACAGTTTGGATACTTATGAACTTTATATCAGACACGTTTAGAGATAACCTTTACCATGAACAAAAGAACGAACGAACCTGGGCCAATCTTCATTCAAGTATCAACATCTCTGGTAGTCAACCAGTACTCCCAACTTGAAAGAATAAGAACTGTACTGGTGTTAGCGGTCAGCCACACGAGTACATCCTAAACAACTCATCTTACCACCTTATTTGGTGCCGTCTTTAACACACCGCCATAATATCACTGCTGTCTTTAAAACATTTAGAGTTGATGTCTGAAAGTGTACGAAGAATAATTTTTTTTTTCTTTTGACAGTCCATTGTATTTTAGCTCTTTAGAGATTATAAGATAATGAAAACGTTTTGTAGGAAACTTGTGCCGTACACTTCATGTGTTCTTGTATTGTGGTTTCTGTAGCAATTTGTTTAACATGATGAGGCTGCTAGCCAGGCTCAGATCTTTTAAGTGGCCTTCTACAGAATGTATGGTGTAAAGTGCAATCTTTACTATCTTGCAATATAATACATTTATATACTTATTATGTTCGCAAATATTTTGTAAACAAAGTATTTCCTTTTTAAGTGCTTAAGGAGAAGTCATTTTTGAGTTACTTCCCTTGAAAGGAGTTCCGTCATCTTCGATCGGACTCCGCGGACGGATCTAGGCCTACTGCGATTTATTCTTAGCTTGGGTAGGAATAGATTGTTCTTGCTTCAGTATATCTATGGCCTGAATTTATACGTAGAAGTAAACTACTGAGACCAGACCGTTCCTTGGGGTCTGTTACGACACACAAATACATCAACAGTACAACTCTACAGTGATGTCAGCGTGACCTGTCCTGTCGACAGTATGCAGTAACTAGGTCAGCGTTTGTTGACATTTGGTTCGTTGGACATTTGCCATACAACTGACAGTGTTACACAGCAAGCTTGGTTGAAACATAGAACATTACACATCAGGGCTGGAGAATATTTGACAGTGTTTGCGAAAGGAAATGTTATTAAACTGAGAAGTCCTACATCGATTGTTATCATTCACATCAACGATGGAGCTTCTATTTCTGTGTTGAATTTAAAATAATTAGACCAGAAGTATTTGTTTAATAAAGTACCACAGTACTGTACTATTAGGCAGTGTAACTGAGCCTTCATACATTTTTCCTGCAACACTCTATTTACATCATATTGCCATACTATTTATGCATTTATGTATTTATGTTTAAATATTTATATGTGATATTTGTTAGTATCCAGCGGGTTGTTGTTTTGGTTGGGCGGTGTCACACAACAGAGTATCCCACGTAATAGAGGGTCTGATGTGTGCGTTTCTATAGGTGCAATTTTCTTGATTGAAAATTTGCTGCGACAGCTGTTGCTATTAGTGTTAGCTGTGAAGACTGTACTCATTGTTGTTTTTTGTAATATTCCTCTGTTCTTTAGTTTGTTTTGATTTGTTTGTAATTAGTTGGTCTACCCTATTCTATCTTTCAGTTCTATTCTCAATTTATATTTATATACTGTGGCGTTATTTGTATTTGTTATCCTCTTGCGGTTTATCTTTTATTGTTTTTCCCATTTGATTTATTTCATTTCCGCAAATGTTTTCATGTTCTTCTGTATAACTGTTTTGTTTTGTGCCTGATCGACATACACTATTTAAAATATAGTTGATCATATAAATTGATGTACAAGAATCAACTGATAGTTAATTGCTATTACTAAAGGTACACAGTTGATGATATAAAACACTATTTTTGGTGCACTGCACTTATATTATAGAGTGAACCAGCAACTTATAGCTGTTATTATATAAGGATTTATACAAGACCTTTGTAAGGCTTGTTTCCCACAGTGATTGGGATAGTTAAGTACTATTTTCCACAGGTTACAAAGTTATCATACAAGGTCTTTGATTAAGACTAAGAAAGTGAATTTATTTACTTTTGCAAATTACTGATCTAATTCTTCGAGCTGCTTCAAAGGACAGTGGATGACTGCCTAGATGAAATTATCATGCTCGGAGATTTCAATGCCAGAGTTGGAAATGACCATGCTAGATGGGGTGGAGTTATCGGAAGATATGGAGAAGATACTCTCAATGACAATGGAAAGCGACTCCTCAGATTCTGCAGTGAGCAGAATCTGATCATTACCAACACAAAGTTCCCCCATAAGCGCATACATGCATACACTAGGTGTGAACCAACAAAGAATGAGAAGTCAGTGATCGACTATGCCATTGTTAGGAGGAGCTCATTCAAATATGTCCGGGATGCTAGAGTCTGGAGGGGGCCAGAGATTGGAAGTGATCACTACCTGCTTACAATCAAAAGAACAACTGAAAGAGTTGCTCAGCCTAGGAACTGTCCAGCACCACGCAAGAAACCAAGTAAACGAACGGAAGAAATGAGCATTAAGACCTACAAGCTGAAAGAGCCAGAAATTAAGACCAGATATCAGGGGCTTATTGCTACAGCGGTGAGAAACACAGAAGAACAACCTGATGACTTGGAAACCCTGTGGCTTAAATTCAAGGACATCATAAAGACAGCTGCTGCAGAAGCATGTGGTGAAGTCCGACTTGGGAACAAGAGAAAGAGGACACCTTGGTGGACAGAGGAAGTCAAAGAGAAAATAAGATTAAAGAAAATGGCATGGAAACAATATTTAGGAGCTAAAAACACAGCAGGACAAATAGAGAAATATAGAGAATATGTGATACTCAGAACAGAAGCAAAGAACAAGGTGCTAGCAGCAAAACAGAAGTCCTGGGAAGAATTTGGAGAAAAGCTAGAAAAGGATGCGCAAGAAAACCAGAAATTGTTCTATAAGACCCTAAAGAACATGAGGAAGGAAAAACAATGCCCTCTTAAATTTATAAAGGACAAGCAAGGCAAATTGCTTACTGCCCCGAAGGAAGTAATGGAAAGATGGAAAGAATATTTCTCAGAACTCCTTGATGGAGAGCAAGGTAGAGCATCAGAAATGATAACCACTAGCACAGAAGAGGATACAAATGGTGATGAAGATGACATAAAGATGGAAGAACTGAAGGCAGCACTGGAGAAAATCAAGATGGGCAAAGCAGCAGGGCATGATGGTATAACACCAGAAATGGTTAAGTACATGGGAGCATCAGGCGACCTATTACTCCTAAGGGTCCTACAGGCAGCATGGTGCAACAAGGCCATACCAAAGGATTGGGAGATTGCCATTATAACACCGATTTTCAAAAAGGGTGACAATCGACAATGTGGAAACCACAGAGGCATATCCCTTCTCAGTGTCCCTGGTAAAATCTACTCTAGAATCCTAGAGCAGAGACTCCGATGCCTAGCTGAGCCACAATTGGATGAAGCCCAGTGCGGATTCCGAGCAAACCGAAGTACTCAAGACCTAATCTTCACACTCAGGCAGCTGAGTGAAAAGGCCCTTGAGTACAAGAGTGAGATCCATCTTTGTTTCATAGATCTGGAAAAGGCGTTTGACAGGGTCCCCTGGAGCGAACTTTGGGACTGTTTGGCAAGGAAGAACATTCCAGCACCTCTGATTCATGCTATACAGAGCTTCTACAAGTCTTGCAGAAATTATGTGAGGACAGCAAACTATAAGTCAGAAGAGTTCAGGACCACCACTGGTGTAAGACAAGGCGATATCCTGTCACCTTATCTTTTCATACTCCTCATGGACGATGTCATCAAGGCATGTAAGGAGAGAACAAGAAAGTATTCAGTGGGGTACTGGAAGATGAGACAGGTCTGTATTTCAGAGCTAGCATTTGCTGATGATGTTGTCCTGATTGCTAAATCAGAGACACATCTCCAATCCAACCTGCAAGTCTGGAAGGAAGAGCTGGAGAAGAGAGGGATGGTCATAAGCAGCTCTAAAACAAAATCCATGGTGATATCACGAGAAGAAAGAAAACATCAGATTAAGTTGGGAGAACAGGTCCTGGAGCAGGTCGACACTTTAAATATCTCGGAGCTATTATAGACCGAAAGGGGGGCATCAAAGAAGAGTTGGCCACTCGAAAAGCAGCGGCTGGGAGACTTTATCAGGCCATAAATCGAGGATTCCTCAGCAAGAAAGAGGTTGGTAAGAAAACGAAGATGGCTGTATACCGCTCCACCTATGTCCCAGTCTTGACATATGGATGCGAGTCATGGGCAATGACTACAACCCACAAAAGCCAGATTCAAACCTCAGAAATGAGGTATCTGAGGAAGGTGGTTGAAGTAACAAGAAGAGACATGGTCCGCAACCAGACGATACGTCAAGGCCTAAAATCCCACCCGCTGCAGACCCAAATAGAACAGTCCCAACTAAGATGGTTTGGCCATGTCTGCAGAATGGGAGAAGATCGGCTACCACGACAAGCATGGGAAACAAAGAGCCAGGGATCCAGACCTCCAGGACGACCCAGAGTCCGCTGGGAGGACAATATTAGACAATCTTTGAAGGACCGAGGACTAGAATGGAACCAGGCCAGGAAAAAAGACAGCCGATAGGATAGTCTGGCGCTCTCTCTTCCAAACCTCTACACCTCACGGTAGAAGAGGAACGACTAAGTAAGTAAGTAAATTACTGATCTTATTAGACAAGATGTCTACATTAGATTATTTTATCACACAAGGCAGGGCTCTTGATAAGACTGGTCAGCAATTAGAAGAATGGGCAGTTGCTCAATATGACAAAGCATTAGCTGCTGAAGAAAGAAAAGCATTGATTGAGGAGAAAAGATTAGAAGCTGAGGAAAAAAAATTACAAAGAGAGTATGAACAAAAGAAATTGCAGATACAGACTGATGAAAAAAGATTCCAGATGGAAATGGAAAAAGAGAAAAGAAAAGATGAGGCTGCTGCTGAAGAGAGAAAATTACAAGCTGCTGCAGAAGAGAAAAAATTACAAGCTGCTACCGAAGAGAAAAAATTACAAGCTGCTGCTGAAGAGAAAAAATTACAAGCTGCTGCAGAAGAGAAAAAATTACAAGCTGCTGCAGAAGAGAGAAAATTACAAGCTGCTGCAGAAGAGAAAAAATTACAAGCTGCTGTAGAAGAGAAAAAATTACAAGCTGCTGCAGAAGAGAAAAGATTACAAAGAGAAGCTGAAGCTCAAGAGAAAAAAGCAATAAGAGAACATGAACACCAAAAAGAACTTTTGGCATTTGAGTTAGAAAAGTTAAAGTTAACAAACATAAGTAATCAAGCATCTGGTGGTAATGGTAAACCCTTTACTTACAAGGTCAAGGTACCAGCGTTCAACCCTTCCAGTGATGACATAACATTCTGGCTAAATAGATTTGAACGCTCTTGTCGAGCCCATAATGTGGACAAATCACAATATGCTAACCAGTTATCAGAAAATCTGAAAGGTGATTCTCTGACTAGTTTAAGTTTGGTTGAAGAGGCTGACAAAGATAACTATGATGTTATTAGGGCAGCCTTATTAAAGAAGTATCAGTTGTCTGAAGAGGGTTATCGGAAGTTGTTTAAGACAATGGTGCCTGAGGCAGGTGTAGAATTCTCAGAATTCATTGCAAGGACACGTCTTACATTTGATCGTTGGATTGAGCTATCCAAAACAGAAAAGACTTATGAAGCACTTATGGACTTGATACTCAGAGACAAGATTATGTCAAGTATAAATAAACCTTTCCTCGAATTCTTACATGAGCGTAAACCTAAGTCTCTAAAAGAAATGGAACAGTATTGTACCCAATACGTCACTGCACATCCGGACGTAGCTATTAGCAACAGTAAGGTTAAAGAAGGTATGCCAGTTGCCAAAGGAAGTCATTCTAGAAACTATCCAAGTTTTCCTTCATGGAGACAACAAGATCATAATTACCGAGATACTCATTATAATGAATATGATGATAGTAACCAAAGGAGCTATGATTCAAACCCGAGTAGGGGTTATAATAGTGGAAACAATGATAAGTACAGAGGCAATAATAACAGAGGTAGAGCACAATTCAAAAAACATAAAGCTCATTACCAGGCGAACTCTGCACAGCAAGAGTCCCACGAAGCCTATAAACAAAATAAAGATAATGATGACTCTAATAATATGGCATGTGCCGCTTTTGATTTTGGGAGAGCATCTCAGTGCCCCCAATGCAAAACATTATTTGAGCCAACCACAGTGTCTACTTTAAGCTGTGGCCATCCTCTTCCCGCTCTTCCTGCGTCAATTGCGCATGATGGGAGAGGTTCTCTTGTCTTACACAAAGGTTTAGTAAATGACAATCCAGTCTCAGTACTTTTTGATTCTGGATGCACAACTATTGGGGTTAGGCAGTCACTCATAGATCCTTCTCATTCTACAGGCAAAGTAGTCAAATGCATAACATTTGGCGGCACCATAGAGAAATACTCTACCGCTATCATTAGGATTGCTACTCCTTTCTTCACAGGAGATGTACACGCATGTCTTTTGCCGAATCCGATCGCTGATCTTATCATCGGTCGCATTCACGGAGTCAAAGAATGCACTCCGGAGCAAATTTCCGTTTGGGAAAATCAAAATATGCAATCTGCTAATGCGGTAGTCACTAGAGCTCAAGCTCTCAATATGCCTGAAACTTCATCTGTTGAAGATAATGAAGTGCATAACCAAGATGATCCCTTGGTAATTTCTCGTGACTCGTTTATAAAACAACAAGAAGAAGATCCGACTCTTAAGAAATTCTTCACTCTTGTAACGAAAGGTGATCCGAATAAAGATTCAAATTGTAAATCTTGGATTACAATGAAGAATGGCGTACTTGTACGTATGGTGCAAGACTCCACTAAGTCAAGTCATTCTCAGATTCTTGTACCCAAGAATTTGAGAGTTAAGATCTTACAACATGCACACGACTCTCAGTGTGCTGGTCACATGGGTTTTTCCCGTACAAAGTCAAGAGTTCTTGCGGCTTTCTTTTGGCCTTTTGTGAACAAGGACATACGGATCTATTGTCGATCCTGTAAAGTATGTCAAGAAGTCAAATCCAAAGGTCCTCGTCATGCTGCGCCTATTCAGGCTGCAGATATTCCTATTCGTCCATTCCAGAAAATGGCGATAGACATCATTGGTCCATTCAAGATCAAATCTGCTAGAGGACATCAGTTTATCTTAACGTGTGTAGACATGTGCACACGTTGGCCAGAGGCTATCCCTCTAAAGAGCATTACTACCGCTGACATTGCAGATGCTCTTTGGCTTATATTTTCTCGGCTGGGATTCCCCGGAGAAATATTATCAGATCATGGCACCCAACTGATATCGGATACCATGTCTCAAGTAATGTCTACTCTACAGATAGAGAGATCTTTGAGTAGCATCTATCATCCTATGTCCAATGGGATGGTCGAGCGACTAAATAGAACACTTAAGAACTTATTAGGGAAGATAACTGAGGATCATCCTCAAGATTGGGATAGGGTTTTACCCGCGGCCCTCTTCGCGTACAGAGAGGTTCCCAATGAACATACAGGGTTTTCGCCCTTTGAACTTGTCTTTGGCGCGCGACCGCGCGGCCCAATGTCTTTGCTGCATGATCTTATAACAGCTGACAATATTGACGATGACACAAAATCTTCTTACGAGTATGTCATCGCGCTGAGACAGAAGATTATCGAAGCATGCAAATTGGCAACGTCCTCTTCTGAATTTGCTAAGCAGAAGGCAAGACAATTTGCTAATAAGAAGAGAACTTTACGACAACTTTGTCCTGGTGACAAAGCATTTGTTTTGCTACCTTGTCGTGAAAATAGACTCCTTATTAGTTGGAAAGGTCCGTACGATATAATATCGAAAATTTCAGATGTTGACTACATCGTCGATATTAACGGGAAGCATAAAACCTTCCACATCAATATGCTTACGGAGTTCCATGAACGTCCTGACTATCTACAGCCTATTTTCCAGGCAACGGACGATTCTCATGTCAAACATGGTCATTACTCATCACTGTCTGTAATACAGGATGAGGAAACAAGTTTTTCGGATGTTAATCTTCCGCTTCCAATGATCCCACTTCATTCTAGTGAATCATGGAAAGACGTTACTGTTTCTCCTGATTTGTCTCTAGGAGAACAGCGACAAGTTTCGTCTATGTTACAAACATTTCAGGATGTCCTCACTGACATCCCTGGACAAACTCATGTCATTGAGCATGACATTGTTCTAACTGAACATACTCCAATTAGGGTTAGACCTTATCCTATCCCTATACATTTCCAAACACAGGTTGAAAAGGAGTTGGATGAAATGATAGATTTACAAATAATCGAACCATCCACTTCTGCATATTCTTCGCCGATGGTTATTGTTCGAAAAAAAGACAATAACATACGTCTTTGCGTTGACTATCGCAAATTGAATCAAGTTACGAAGTTCGATGCTGAACCTATGCCTTTACTAGAAGAGCTACTTACTCGTCTTTCTAAATCGCATTTTTTCACTAAACTTGATTTGTCTAAAGGATATTGGCAAGTTCAATTATCCGAACGCGCCAAACCTCTTACCGCTTTCTCTACTCCCAGAGGCCTTTTCCAATGGAATTTTATGCCTTTCGGCCTTATGAACGCACCAGCTACATTTGTACGCATGATGCGTCGAATCCTATCGTATCGGTCAGATGTCATTGCTTATCTAGACGACATCTGTCTTTTCAGCGATACTTGGGAAGATCACTATTCAGGGTTAGTTGAATTATTATCAACTCTGCGTGAGTATAACCTGACAGCAAAACCATCTAAAGCTTGTATTGGCTTTAGCGAAATTGCTTTCTTAGGCCATCGAGTAGGTCACGGTTTCTTGAAGACAGAAGACCATAATATCACTAAGATACTTAACATCTCTATCCCTAGGACTAAAAAGCAAGTGCGAAGTCTTTTAGGTCTCATACAATTTTATGGAAGTTTCATTCCGAATCTGTCCTCTATCATGGCACCTCTCTCTACACTATTAAAGAAAGGGTCGCCTAACATGGTTCACTGGTCTCATGAATGCCAATCTTCACTAGAGAAGATCAAAACTATGTTTTCATCACCACCTATTTTAGTGTTACCTACAACAGATAAGACATTTGTTCTTCGTAGTGACGCTTCATCCACTGGGATTGGAGCGGCACTAATGCAAGAGTACTCTGGAACTCTGCATCCTGTAATGTATATATCCAGAAAACTTAATGCTGCAGAAAGGAATTACTCGGTTTTAGACCGTGAATTATTGGCAATGGTTTGGTCAATTCTCAAACTCCAAAGATTCCTTCTGGGCGCGCATTTCGTAGTGGAAACTGACCAAAAAGCTCTTACGGCTATCCAAAGTAAGAACTTGAAGAGCTCGAGATCAACTCGATATGCAATCGCTCTTCAACCTTTTCATTTCTCGGTACGAGCTATCCGTGGTTCAGAAAATGTGATGGCGGACATTCTGTCCAGATGCCCACATGATGCCACTTAACTGTTAAATATTGGATCTTTTTAATATGTATAACTTTACAACAGTTATTTTTTGTTTCTTTACTAAGATACACATTTGTAATTTAATAATAGAATGATGGTATCGCTACTTAGCGGTTTATTGATTTTTATTCACCGCTGTTCTTTGATGATTGTTTCTTCATAAATCATAAATTTAAGATTATAGTGTGAATTTTTGGTATGCATTGTATAATTACCAGAATTGTATTATACGTACATCACACCTTCCTGGAAACATTTATTCGTAGAGAAACAATTTCTCTCAGATTTTGAGATATATTCTCACTGGTCATATTAGGAATTATAGTTATTCCTGATATTTTCATCTGCGCAGTATTCTTGCGTTGTGAGCCTATTCTACGTTGCTCCTAGATGTATTTAAAAAAAAAAAATTTTATTTTTTTTTTTCCCGGGAGGTGTGGTAAGACTGTAAAGTGCAATCTTTACTATCTTGCAATATAATACATTTATATACTTATTATGTTCGCAAATATTTTGTAAACAAAGTATTTCCTTTTTAAGTGCTTAAGGAGAAGTCATTTTTGAGTTACTTCCCTTGAAAGGAGTTCCGTCATCTTCGATTGGACTCCGCGGACGGATCTAGGCCTACTGCGATTTATTCTTAGCTTGGGTAGGAATAGATTGTTCTTGCTTCAGTATATCTATGGCCTGAATTTATACGTAGTGTTTGTATGAGTAGGACGAGTCTGTCTTATATATGGATATCTTTACATTTCTAAGTCGAACTATGTTGGTTGTCGCTAGAAAAGGTCAAAGGCTATGCAGCGGAAGTATCGCTAGCAGGGGGTGTGATTCATGGCTGTCATCCTGTCGAATTTTGTTGTAGCCGGCTTATCGCCGAAAAGTGATCTATAAGTAAATGGGGAAAAGTGATAGTCATTTAGACATGTTGTATGTACTTTACCCCAGTGTTTATTCTCTCTTGCCAAGGAATGGCAAAGTTATATTTCGCATAGAAAGGTAAAACCACAATTTATTATGAACTTGGGCTTCGCCATCGTTGTCGATAAGCAGATGCACAGTGGTACTTTTGAAAAGAATATTTATTCAAAGGAAGATGACATTCCTATGTATCAGCACTAGATTATATGATATTATTCAATTACCTCTATGATAGAAGCTATGAAGAAATGAGGACATTTAACGAATGACCAATTTTGGTCTATATCCAATAGTGAGTGAAGCTCACGAGAGAAGCACAGCCATGTTGAAATCCATATACTTTGTATTTATCGAGTGAGAAAAAGGGATGCCTGTACTATCGCTCGATGAACCAAGAGATCACTGCTACATGTGAGAACCCATGTCTGGGATTCCTATATCTTTATGAAAAATATATATATTGAACTTTACGTGAAGGGATATTCGCTAGACGAGGTTAAGTCTAGGAGCCTTCCTATATATTGGTTATGGTCTGACGTGCCCAGTCAGTAAAGCCAGATGATTTACATGATGGAACTCTGAATGCTTATTTACGAATGCTCCATTATGATATTTGCCAAGCATGAATGCTAACTTAAGATGATATTCCTGTGATCAACATTATGCTGTCTATGTCGACATTTGTTCCTGTAACCATACACGTACTGTCCAAGTGTGCGTCTCATTAAATGTTATAAAAAGACCACTGTAGTTCCAGTACTTCTTGAATTCGAACAGTGTGAGCATGAGTGATGTACTACCAACCTGTCAACTCTATCGAATCATTCTACCATTCGCGTTCTGACATTCATATACACACTCATTGTCTACACTCACATTCTTGTCGGAGCCTCATCACGTTCCAGGACAAGATGACCTGTATGACCAAAACTGTGCTGGGTTTAATGAGTTGACAATCGTTACACTTTACTACACCAGTCCCAACATCTACATTTATCAACTGGTGGACATTCACGGCATTTAACAAATAAAAACGTGAGTTAACAACTACTGGCCGGTATGATTTAACATATGGTATGTCAAGTGGTTCACTTCTCTGCTCTGTCAAGTCCAGATAATCATACTGCACAAGTAGGTAGAGCACAGCTTGGATTTTGTAGACTAGGAAAAGACAGTTTTCCCAGAGAATCACCTTGGAAACTTGTAGGGCACAAATGAGTTCCCCGAAGTTCATTAACGTGTTACAGAAAGTGTGAAGATAAGAAATACAGAGTTCAATATTGTAGTGGTTTTGATGGTATTGTATGATGGTGATATTACTAAGTGTAATGTATGAGGTCAGCTGTGAAGGCTCCTGAGATAAAATGTAGTTGTGAATTTTCAGAAGGCCTTTCTTGCTACCACTACGACCTCACACCTATCTTTTTTCCTAATGAATGTGGCTACGTTATAATCTAGGGTACTGAATGTAATGTGTTGTATTGACATATACAAACACACACACACAGATATTAAATAATATATTATCAATAAAATTTAGAACACAATGAACTAAATTCAGTTGGTGAATTTTTAGAAAGTAAATCTTTTTTTTAAATTTATTTGTTCTGAACCAAGGTTTTATGTTGGCCAGAACATATGAAAAATTTTGGAATTTATGAGTGAATGGCATGAATAAATGACATGATAAATAAAATGTGTGTACGTATACAAATTTTAAGATTAGTTAGTATTTCTACAGTTTATAATTTTATTTTCCCTGGGAGAACGATGAATAGATGTGCTGTTGGGGTGGCTTCATCCCTCCCTGTCTAAGTTTACCAAACATTGTCCATTAATGATGCAAGTAAATGGGATGTTTTAGTAGTAATTCACTTTGGGTGTTATGTCTATGAAGTTGGTGTAAATCCAGCAGACCAGCCTGCTTACGTAACTTTGAAGGTGTAGCGCTGGTGCTGGAATCTGGTGGCCCCACCTCTCCGTGCTTGGGGGCAATATATCGGGTGGCCCCACCTCTCCGGGCTTGGGGGCAATACAAGGCTGTTCTGCCGAGATGCGACACTGCACGGGTCCTCACTGTCAATTATCTACCCAGCATTTGACACCACCTTTTGGTGTCAACATAAAAACTCACAGCTCTGAAATAAAGTATTGGTTTAGGTTCAGAACCTTACCTAAGGAGCCACTTCTACACGTAACAATTTACAATAACACCATTTAGACAGGGTCAGATCTCTCTGACCATACAACACACCTTACCAAGTTGGTTTCCCATAGGATAAGTTCTCCCAGACTACATATTCAGAAATATGTTTATTAGCTTCTTGCCCTAGGATAGGATAGGTGATATGTTCCACTGATCTCAACACTTGATCTGTCCTTCCTAATCTTTGCTGGAGTATATATATATTGTTTGTCCCTAGACCCTGAACTAGGGCGGGGGGTCTAGAGCAAATCCTTACTTGTTTGTAAGGCTAGATTTCGATATGGCAGTATCAAATCACTCGAAACATTAAACAATATTCAAAATATACAAAGAAATAATTTCAATCTTACCAGATTATGAATAAAGAACACAGAAATGCTAGCAAAACTCAGCTGAGCTGCTGGCTATAGTATGGCGTCCCTGAACTTATTTCAATTTATTTCATTTGGAAATCACCACACTTGAAATTTACTGTGTCTATCACTGGACAACTATTGAGGAATGGCAAAAAAAGCTCGTCTGAGCGCGGATAATATGATTGTCTGTGGCCAATCAATGCCTTGGTTTTTTTTAAATTCAAATTTCCTACACTAAAGTCATGCTTCAGTCAAGTATGGATTTTTATCTGTTAGTCTGTCCGTCTCTACGTGCGTTTTCACAAAAACGTACTTGTTTTTTGAACCAACCTATCCTTCCCCTCTACAAATTTGCCTGAAAAGTTATTTTTAGCCACAGCTCCCACCAATGTCCCTTCTCTTTCATTCTAACTAGATTTGAACACTTGCGTCTCAAGGTCGCGATTTTTGTGCAAATAGTGATATGTTAGATTCAATGCAGTCTTTCGCTGATGTGAACAACACTGTCTTTTGTCATTATCTTCATTATTAGCTATCCGTCTGTATAAATTAAAGCATATTATTTCACTGCTCAGAATGGGCCATCCGGCCAGCTAATTTTTATATTCCTAACATTAATATTAAGAAAAAGTTACTTTTTAAATTTTGTAATATTTCAAGCATCTGCGTTTGCCGCTGAATTCAAATAAAAGGCTTGGTATCGCAAAAGCGTCCAATAAATGACTGTGGCGTATCATATCCAAGGTCCCTTCTGTCGAGTTCCTTACTTTATGTCAACTTGGGAAACGTGACTTTTTCTCCGTTCCCCCCCCCCCCCCCAATTGCGTCTCCTTAGCCTTGCTAGTCTCACGCAATTTTTTCAGTCATATTTTTTTTTTCTTTTGATCCGCCGTTCTATTCCCGTTCATATGGTAACCGTTTTGATTTCCCGTCTAGCAAGTCAATTTTTATGGAGGGTGATGACCCGCGGTCAGGGCGATCATGTACTATCAGCAGCCTACGCATCATGTTTCCATCCCTACATTTTATCCTTTGGAGATATTTTTACGTTGTATCACTTGTTAATTTTATGACACATCTCCCCACTTGAAAACATGCCTACGGCAAGTTCTAAAACCAGTGATACACATAGATAAAATCTCTCCTCACGTCTGCCATTACTCTAATTTTGATCACAGGGGTGCCGACTGAGGAAATCTGCACCGACATTCAATTTGCCTGGGATATATTGGATACTAAACTGATAAGGTTGAAGCAATAAAGACCACCTCAGCAATCTTGCGTTTTCATGCTTAGCCTGAGATAAGAATACGAGAGGCTGATGATCCGTCTCAACCACAAAAGTCCTACCATACAGATAGATTTGAAACTTCTTTATTGCCCAGATTAACGCTAAACATTCTTTTTCGCTTGTGGAGTATCCTTGTTCCGCCTTATTCAATTTGCGGCTTGCATAAGCGACTGGTTTCAGTTCCCCATCAGGTGAAGATGATCTTTGCAACAAAGCCCCTCCGAGTCCTACATTACTTGCATCGGTTCTTAAGACAAAGTCCTGTGTCAAATCAGGCAGTTTGAGAATAGGCTTGCTAGTGAGTTTTTCCTTTAACTCTTGGAACGCTAGTTCACATTGTGCAGTCCAAATAATTTTATCTGGAAGTCCCTTGCGAGTCAGATCAGTCAGAGGAGCACAAATAGCGTTAAAATTTTTGATGTATTTCTGATAAAATCCGCATAACGACACGAATGATCGCACGTCTTTTTTTTGTTTGTGGTCTAGGTGCTCTCTGCAGTTTTTCCAAGTTCTTAGGATCAGGGGTCATGTTACCCTGATATACAGTGTGTCCCAAGAATTCCAACTCTTTGCATCCAATACAACATTTTGTTGGCCTAGCAGTTAAGTTCGCCTCCCGAAGTCTATTAAATAACATCTCTAGAGCTTCAATGTGTTCTTCAAATGTCTCTGTAGCGACGAGAATATCATCCATGAAATTCGTGATACATGGGTTATTCAGGGGATCCAACAATTTGCGCATCATCCTTGAAAATACACTCGGAGCATTTTTCAGTCCGAATGGTAGCATATTGAATTCATAATGTCCATCCGAAGTGCTAAAAGCCAAATAAGGTCTCACTTCAGGCTTCACTGGGATCTGGTAATAGCCTTTACTAAGATCCACCTTTGAAAAGTATTTTGCCTTGTTCAGTCTGGCAAATAACTGTTTTGTGTCTGGTAATGGATCCACTTGTCCTTCTGTGACAGCATTCAGTTTCCTGTAATCTATGCACAGTCTATGTTCCCCAGACGGTTTCCTCAACAAAACGACACTAGAACTAAAAGATGATTCACTGTGCGAAATAATCCCCTCCTTCAACAAATAATCTATTTCTTCCTTCAATGCCTTCTCCTTCGCGAACGGAATAGAATAGGCTCTCATACAGATTGGGTTTGAGTCTACCAGTTTCATGTCATACTGTAGCAAATTTGTATGGCCTGGTTTATCTGTTAGTACATCTGTATGTTCCTCCAGAACCTGTTGAACTCTCTCCCTCTGGTTTTTAGTCAGGTGCTTACTGACTTTTACCTGTGCTGCTGTTTCACAAGGATGTAATGGGTATTCATGTGAGGTGAGTGGTTCCTTTTGCATCTGGGTTGCAATAGCCAAGGTCAATAAGGGGGTGCTTTCCTGGAGTGGTCTGTCCAGATACTTCTTTAATAAGTTTACATGATAAACTTTCTCCTTCCCCTTTTTGTCAATTTTATAGTTTGTTCTAGACATCTTCTCTAGAACCGTATATGGACCTTGCCAACCAATTTGTAATTTATTCTGGTTACCGGGTAGTAGAAGCAGCACCTTCTCTCCCGCAGCTAGTTCTCGGTCCTTTGCCTTCCTATTAAAATATGCTGCATGTTTCTTCCTGGCTTGTTTCAAATTATCATTTGCCAGTTTCCATCCAGCTTTCAAACGAGTGGTCAGTTCGTTCACGTATTGATAAGATGAGGTAACAGGTTCTTCCGCCTTCTCATCCGTCCAGGTCCTTAATAAAGTTACATCTGGATCTTTAATTTATCATACTTATTTTTCATGGAACCCATCGGGTCCCGTCCCTTAGAAGCTTTATAATGAGGACTTTTCTTCCTAGAATCATCACTCACAAATCGACCACTACCAATTTTTTTCTGGGGTTTGTCTCCCCACTTTAGATTGCTTATGAGAGATCTTCGCTCTCTTGTCTGTTCTTCCAGTTTATATAAGTCTGACCGAGGGATTGTCATCTTATCCTGGGTAAAATTTCTTCTTTGTACTCTTTGCATAGTGGCCATGTTAATCCATTCAAGTGAAGACTGGGTGTGAAAAGGGGGCTCCCATTCCACTTTGTCTACCCGAGTATAATTAGTTTTCCTTTCAGGCCTAAAGTTGCCCCGTGGCGTTTCTAGGTCCTGCACATATTTTCTCTTTGTGGGTGTTCCCTCATGAAATACGCCACATGCTTCTACAAAGTTTTCAACATCGACATTTACGTCGGGCCAATAGTATTTTCGAGCAATCTTTTGGCAGATGGTACCGACTTTCTCATGGTCACCATCTTTTCCAACATGTAAGCTCCTTATTAAGTTTGCCCTATATATCTTGGGAAGAACTAACTGTCCGTGACCAGTGGATCTAGTTCCTGTCTTCCTGTATAATAGTCTGTTCTTCATAAAGTATTCCCCCTTGCTCGGAGGTGTGTGGCATTTGGGCAATTTTTTAAAACATGGCTTGAGTGTCCTATCCTCAGCCTGCGCCTTTCTCATCTCCTCTGGATGAGCATTTATAGGTTCACCTTCTTCTGTGACCTGGTCTGCACTGTCGCCATGATCACAGGTTTCTCGGGATTCCCCAAGAAGACGTATCTACACCCCAATATCAGAGGGTAGATTGGTTCATCTATCACTGCTGCTCTGATTTCTCCTTCCACATAGCGAGTTTTCACCGTTATCCTTGCGATGGGAAGTGTCATGAGTGGTATGTCCTTAGTCGCCCCTTGTATTTCCACTGTTTCTGTGGTATACTGACTTGGGTCCACTGGGCTAGACTTCACAACTGAATCATAATCCAAACCTGTATCATAAAGGCACCTTATGGTGACCCCATTACAAATAACATCCTCACAAACTGGGGGGTGATAAGGTTCCTGTTGTCCATTAGGATTAACCTTTAATCTTTGCGTCCCCGACTTCATTGCAGCAATGTTTGAAGGTTTCCTTCTACAAAATTCGGTGTTATGGTTATCTTTCTTGCACCATTTACACCATCTTTTTCCTTGGTTCAACGGTTTTCTTTCATTGAACTTTTGGCCATTGAACTGTGAGTTTCTGTCGCGATAGTCATTTCTTGGCCGCTCAAAGTTTGTCCTACCTTTATTTCCCTGCTCTCTATTATCAAATTTATTAAATTGCTGTGGAGCTTTAAAATTGTCTATGTGCTTCTTTTTAGCACCACTTACCTCTGCCTGGGCTGCCTGATACCTCTCAGCGACATTTAAAACCTCTCCCAACTTCTCTGCACCTTGTTCCATGAGAAATTTTCTCATGTCTGGAGCCATGGACTCTCTCAATTGCTCAATCATGATCATTTCTTTAAGATCTTGGGTCTTCCCCAGAGCAGTCCATTTCTCCAAATAGGTTTCCAGTCTAGCAGAGAATTGGTGGTATGTCTCCCCAGACAACAGTTTGGCATTTCTAAATTTCTTACGATAAAATTCACCATTCTTCTCGTACCTTAATAACAAAGCCTGCTTTAACATGTCATAATTGTCTTGGTCTTCCCTGTTCATTTTAGCAAAGACTTCATAAGAAGTACCTCTCAGTCCTTGTGATAACTTTAAACTCCACCTCTCTCTCTCCAACCCATATGTAGTAGCTAATAACTCAAAACGTCCTAGGTACCCCTCTATGTCATCGTCTTTCTCAACAAAATGGTCTAAATGAAACCCCATAGCTGAGTTTGAGGCTCCCAGACTAGGCGTAGCATCTGAGGCAAAAGGGCTGGCACCATTTTCAGGAGCCTGGCCTTGTAACTCCAGCTCCCTTAGTCGTAATTCGTGCTCCCTTTGCAACCTTCTATCTTCTGCCTCCCTTTCGGCCTTTTTATCTTCTGCCTCCCTTTGCTGTCGTTTGTCTTCTGCCTCAATCTGCAGCCTCTTAATTTCTCTATCCGCCTCTAACCTCTTCTCTTCAGCCAACCTTTCAGACTCTAATTTTCTTTCAGCCTCTTTTTCTAATCTCCTTTCTTCCCGTTCAATATATTTATCACATTCAGCCGTTACGTATTGAATTAAAATCTGACCATCCATTCCCATCTCCTTTGCGGTCAGCACAGCAGCTGATCTAAATTTTGCTAGCTCCGCCATACTTTCTAAACAAATCTAGCAATAAGCAAAGTAAAATTTCCAATCTCTAAAGTAATTATAATTATTCTAGACCAAAATAATTCTAATTAACTAACACTGGCTGTGAAGATTCACCAACTTCTAATTGCCCTTTTAATTTAAAGGGACACTTTTAATTTTAAGGGAATTTTACAATTTTGTTCCCCTAATTTTATTTCTCCCACCAGGAGATCCTTATATTACTGTTTATGCTAATTATCCCTGGACAAGACCCCAATATATGTAGTGGTTTTGATGGTATTGTATGATGGTGATATTACTAAGTGTAATGTATGAGGTCAGCTGTGAAGGCTCCTGAGATAAAATGTAGTTGTGAATTTTCAGAAGGCCTTTCTTGCTACCACTACGACCTCACACCTATCTTTTTTCCTAATGAATGTGGCTACGTTATAATCTAGGGTACTGAATGTAATGTGTTGTATTGACATATACAAACACACACACACAGATATTAAATAATATATTATCAATAAAATTTAGAACACAATGAACTAAATTCAGTTGGTGAATTTTTAGAAAGTAAATCTTTTTTTAAATTTATTTGTTCTGAACCAAGGTTTTATGTTGGCCAGAACATATGAAAAATTTTGGAATTTATGAGTGAATGGCATGAATAAATGACATGATAAATAAAATGTGTGTACGTATACAAATTTTAAGATTAGTTAGTATTTCTACAGTTTATAATTTTATTTTCCCTGGGAGAACGATGAATAGATGTGCTGTTGGGGTGGCTTCATCCCTCCCTGTCTAAGTTTACCAAACATTGTCCATTAATGATGCAAGTAAATGGGATGTTTTAGTAGTAATTCACTTTGGGTGTTATGTCTATGAAGTTGGTGTAAATCCAGCAGACCAGCCTGCTTACGTAACTTTGAAGGTGTAGCGCTGGTGCTGGAATCTGGTGGCCCCACCTCTCCGTGCTTGGGGGCAATATATCGGGTGGCCCCACCTCTCCGGGCTTGGGGGCAATACAAGGCTGTTCTGCCGAGATGCGACACTGCACGGGTCCTCACTGTCAATTATCTACCCAGCATTTGACACCACCTTTTGGTGTCAACATAAAAAAACTCACAGCTCTGAAATAAAGTATTGGTTTAGGTTCAGAACCTTACCTAAGGAGCCACTTCTACACGTAACAATTTACAATAACACCATTTAGACAGGGTCAGATCTCTCTGACCTTACAACACACCTTACCAAGTTGGTTTCCCATAGGATAAGTTCTCCCAGACTACATATTCAGAAATATGTTTATTAGCTTCTTGCCCTAGGTGATATGTTCCACTGATCTCAACACTTGATCTGTCCTTCCTAATCTTTGCTGGAGTATATATATATTGTTTGTCCCTAGACCCTGAACTAGGGCGGGGGGTCTAGAGCAAATCCTTACTTGTTTGTAAGGCTAGATTTCGATATGGCAGTATCAAATCACTCGAAACATTAAACAATATTCAAAATATACAAAGAAATAATTTCAATCTTACCAGATTATGAATAAAGAACACAGAAATGCTAGCAAAACTCAGCTGAGCTGCTGGCTATAGTATGGCGTCCCTGAACTTATTTCAATTTATTTCATTTGGAAATCACCACACTTGAAATTTACTGTGTCTATCACTGGACAACTATTGAGGAATGGCAAAAAAAGCTCGTCTGAGCGCGGATAATATGATTGTCTGTGGCCAATCAATGCCTTGGTTTTTTTTTAAATTCAAATTTCCTACACTAAAGTCATTTCAGTCATGCTTCAGTCAAGTATGGATTTTTATCTGTTAGTCCGTCCGTCTCTACTTGCGTTTTCACAAAAAACGTACTTGTTTTTTGAACCAACCTATCCTTCCCCTCTACAAATTTGCCTGAAAAGTTATTTTTAGCCACAGCTCCCACCAATGTCCCTTCTCTTTCATTCTAACTAGATTTGAACACTTGCGTCTCAAGGTCGCGATTTTTGTGCAAATAGTGATATGTTAGATTCAATGCAGTCTTTCGCTGATGTGAACAACACTGTCTTTTGTCATTATCTTCATTATTAGCTATCCGTCTGTATAAATAAAAGCATATTATTTCACTGCTCAGAATGGGCCATCCGGCCAGCTAATTTTTATATTCCTAACATTAATATTAAGAAAAAGTTACTTTTTAAATTTTGTAATATTTCAAGCATCTGCATTTGCCGCTGAATTCAAATAAAAGGCTTGGTATCGCAAAAGCGTCCAATAAATGACTGTGGCGTATCATATCCAAGGTCCCTTCTGTCGAGTTCCTTACTTTATGTCAACTTGGGAAACGTGACTTTTTCTCCGTTCCCCCCCCCCCAATTGCGTCTCCTTAGCCTTGCTAGTCTCACGCAATTTTTTCAGTCATATTTTTTTTTCTTTTGATCCGCCGTTCTCATCCCGTTCAAATGGTAACCGTTTTGATTTCCCGTCTAGCAAGTCAATTTTTATGGAGGGTGATGACCCGCGGTCAGGGCGATCATGTACTATCAGCAGCCTACGCATCATGTTTCCATCCCTACATTTTATCCTTTGGAGATATTTTTACGTTGTATCACTTGTTAATTTTATGACAAATATAAAACATCCATTACTGATTGTTGTTGTTTAACTAGGGCTGCTCAGCTTCTCGCTCTGTTACTGCCAATACCAAGTTGAAGACTCCTTGGTGTTATCTACACTGTAGATCTAGGCTTTTCTGCTATTCCGAAATGTGTTAAGTCGAAGTCATGAGCTCCAGTTTCTCCAGCTTGGCTTGCGTTTAAAGAATCATCACATCTGGTCCCTAGCTACGTGGAAGAAGCGCATGGTATACTGTGCATTCCCCGCCATCCAATGGGGCTCTCCATATATGCAGAGCTAAAATACTGCGCTCTGGTTCCTCCTAAGGAAATGTTATGTCCTGCACAGAGCCATTTCTCAGCTTCTTCTGTCTATCATGGGTCCATAGTGAGATCCTTCTGCATGCAGCCGACCAGGTAAAATCCAGAGCTACGTCTGGGATTCACGTGATTTCTCCAAGCTTAGTATAAAATGCTGGGTTCTCAACATGTTTCACCACAGGTGAATCTCTGGAAGTGTGTGGATGTTTCAAGAGTCAATGAGTGTGTAATTAGCCTCACAGACAGGTTCACTTCCATAACTGGATACTGTAGCATCGTGCGTAGTTGGTGGTCATATAAGAATGACTCCATAGATGCCTCATTAGCATTTCTCTTCTTCACTCATTACTGTTCAGCTCCCCAAGGACAATAGGCCTTCTGAAAAGCGAAGTCTTACTGTATCATGCAATCAACTCTATGTCGTCCTCATTTCTTTCATGTCTGTCTCTAGTTCTCTCCCTCTACCCCTAGGATTCCAGAACAAGGACTGCCTTGTAATATGGCAAAAAAATAAAATAACGTGTATAAAACGTTAAATTAATATGCATAAGTTTGACAATTAGCGCTTTCCATAGTTATACGTGAAATTACGTCATTGGCGCATAATTTTCCGATGATAAGAGCAGACAAGTTTATATGCCCAATTTTTTACTGTAAGGTCTTATTGCTTCCGTTATTTGTGCTTGATATTAGAATAAAAATAAGTAAATTAAATTGCTTTTAATTTTAGCTGTCTAGCTTCTGTAGGACAGCATAACATGTTTAAACTGGAGATAAATTTCAGGTTTTGGAACGTTTGACGCAGTGATGGAACGTATTTCAACGTATGAAAGTATTACCGTACGCATATAATACGTATTTTATCGTCAAAAACACAATACGTTCAGGTGAACGTTCTATATATCGACAATGCCTATTTCTCTTCTTACTGGCTACAGATTTCATTATGAAACCAGCAACATCAGCCACCACAAATGTAATTCAGTAAACTCTGATCAAACAGCTTGATGATCTAGATTTTGCCATCTTTGACCTTCCTGTCCCAGAACTGAAACTCAATTTCTTCCGCTGGCTTTTCTTTCTTTCTCCATTCATCATACCTACAATTCATTTTCCCCTCCTTCTTATCTGGTTCATTATTATTCTTTCATCTTAAATTACCATTTTGTTACCTTTATTGTATCATTTCCTTACATTACGATCATTTTTAATTTTTCTTCTCTACAGATCATCCCCCATTGCTACAAGAGAGGTCAAAGTTAACAGACCCTTCATATTTCTTATCAGAGATAAGGTCATGAAAGAGATATTATTCATTGGAGCTTATGTTGGGCAGAGCACACCCTAAGTTCATAACTGACCAATCATTGTTTTTGTAACATTATAAATCAGGGTTTCTTAACCTGTGGGTCTATGAACCCCTGGGGGGGTGTTTGACGAATAGATTTAACGGGTCCATGAACATAACT
The DNA here is from genome assembly GCA_024509875.1 of Oreohelix idahoensis. Classification (NCBI taxonomy): domain Eukaryota; kingdom Metazoa; phylum Mollusca; class Gastropoda; order Stylommatophora; family Oreohelicidae; genus Oreohelix; species Oreohelix idahoensis. The sequence continues at coordinate 36,555 of JAMPIV010019826.1, read as the reverse complement.
TAACATTTAAGGTGTAAGTTTTTTATTATTATACTGTTATGTACATTTTCCCCCCTAAGAAGTGTCTACGGCCTTGCTTGGAAAATCAAAGGGTTCATAACCTTGATCAGACAATTATGGGGCGGGGGGGGGGGGGGGGGAAAGAGAAAGAGAAGATCCATAGCTTTGATCAGACAATTATAGAGAGAGAAGGGGGGGGTCCATAGCCTTGATCGGACAATCAAAGGGGTCTATATCCTTCTTCGGACAATCAGATGTTCATACCCTTGATCAGACAAAAGAGCCCATAGCCTTCATCGGATAATCCAAGAGGTCCATACCCTTGATCAGACAAAAGGGTCCACAGCCTTCATCAGACAATCAAAGGGGTCCACAGCCACAAAAAACGTTAAGAAACCCTAATCTAAATGCTATTTTCACACTTGATGCATCATTACTTATCAGCTTCCCATGAAACACAGGCTTTCAAAAACTACAGTCTTCCTTTCTTGATGAAAAATTATGTTACGGCTAAAGTCAATCAAATCAGGAGCCACATCTTAGGGTATAGGTGATCATGTCCCTTTACATGTGTCAAATTTTTATGCTTTCTATCATCATTGTTGTTCTCTTCCCATGGATTGGTTTTGAGGACTATCTTCACCGCACTGCTCACCAACAACTCCATCAGTGCTCCAACTTGGCGGAGGACTGTGGAGGCTGAGATGCAAAGAATGAACCAGAGTTTGTAAAACCTGCGCCTCATTTTTCTCCCTGTAAATGGTGGATCAAGTAAAATATTTGGAAACATAAGTTTATCTGCTGTTCTCTTGGATCTAACTTGTAAACATTTATTCTGCTTCTTCCTCTTGTGCCACATTAGAAATTCTCAATTTTTCTGTTCTATTATGACACATTGTTGAAGTTTCTGAGTGATATTCACTTCCTTCCATGTAACATATATATTAGTTGCATTTTATATTCTGAGTGTGACATTCTGAAGTTAATTTCACTACTTTGTTTTATAGTATAGATTCAAAACCTTTAGTAGGTTCATGTGAGATCAACTGAAACTTTGAATTGTTTATTGTTGTGTCATATTTCACATTAGAAATATTAAAAATACTGCAAATAATGTTTCACAATTTTGTCCCTTTTTTTTCTCTTATTGTCAGTTATAAGTTTAATTACTTCATCCTCATATGCCTCCCTGTCTTGGATGGCTGTTTTTCATTTTCTTGATGTAACCTATTCATGTTTGTGTTGAAGTATTTGTGGGTTTAAATTTCCACAGGATGGGGTAACCATTCCCATCCCTCCTTAGTTGCCTTCTATGACATGCATGGTTTGTGCAACACTCTTCTCTTAAATATGAAAGTTTTTTGTTTTTTTTCTAAATTCATAACACTGTTGTCTTTCAGTGCCTCACACAAGCAATTTTTAATATACTGCTGTTAATGAAAATCTAACGTTATTTTGGGGGGAGAGAGAGAGAGAGTTACGTTTCTACATACATCCTGGGTGTATCAAGATGGAAAAATGTTGGATATGTAGAGGAGGAAGAAGTGTGCTCATACAAAGTGGTTCAAGAAAATGAAAAACCACAATCATCACAAACACAACAGAAAAGCCACCATGAAGCATAAATGAAAAAACAATGGGACAAGTGTACATCTTTACAGAACTAAAGACAAAATAGGATGGTCAAAAATGAATGATATAATAAAAGCTACATTAACAACCAAGTGTCTGATTGACATAGGGGTTAGAGCATTGGTCTCTCGTGGGAAAGGTACTGAGTTTGATTCACGGTATCGACATGCTTCAGTCTACCCAGCTGTAAATGGGTACCTGACTTTGCACTTGAGTTAGGGAAGGAAAAGGCAGCGAGGAAGGGAACTGGTCACCCCACCTCTCGATGCTGAACCTAGTATAGTGAAGTCTCTAACACTTCACTCTCCTACAGCAGGGTCTGCTATGGAACTACCTGTAACAATAACAACCAAATAATGTACAAATTAGCAATGAGAAATGTCCATATATTTTGTCATAACATATTTAGTAGGTGTGTAATATGTTCTGAATACACAACTTTAAGAAAGGAGGGAGGCCCTTCAAATTTTTTTAAATGTAAAACTTTTGGCGAGGCACGTCCCGTTCAACCTAATCGGTTATATTAGGGTGCATGTCCAAATATAAAAAACCCTTAGGTCTGAAGTATTAGCTTAATACTTCCCTTCAAATTTAAATATGTCAAACAATCAGGCAGTGATAACAGAAACAATAAAGTCTGATCCAAAACAAAACACGTATGTAGGCATAATGAAACAAACCAAATGCAGACAAATGAAATGTTAGGGTCATATAAATCCACAAAGTTCTCTCAGAGAGAATGAGAAGAATTAATGAAGGCAAAAGATAGAAAAATAAGTGTGTCTAGAGGTCCATATAAAAAAAAAGTCAAAGTTCACTTCTGTTTCAAACAATTTAATGACTGTAATAACTGCATGCAAAATCAATTGTTTACATATACTTGCTTTATATGCACTTTGGTAACGGCTTAATTAAATATGAAGAAAAAAAATGAAATTATTGTTGTTTTAACTTCTGTATTTCATCATTGAATCCTTTTAACGTAATTCAAAAATATATATATATATTCCATCACAGAATCATGTTAACACAATCTATATTTCATCAGAGATTCATTTTAACACATCTATTTCCACCATAGAATCATTTTAACACAAAACAAAATCTATATTCCATCACAAAATCATTTTAACTCACACACAAATCTATATTCCATCACAAAATCATTCTAACTCACACACAAATCTATATTCCATCACAAAATCATTCAACACAAAACAAAATGCACATTACATCACAAAAACATTTTAACACAAAACAAAATGTATATTCCATCACAGACATTCAACATAAAACAAAATGTATATTCCATCACAGACATTCAACATAAAACAAAATGTATATTCCATCACAGACATTCAACATAAAACAAAATGTATATTCCATCACAGACATTCAACACAAAACAAAATGTACATTCCATCACAGAATCATTCTTCAAAAACATAAAATGTATATTCCACCACAGAATCATTCAACACAAAACAAAATGTATATTTCATCAAAGAATCATTCAACACAACGCAAAATGTATATTCCATCACAGAATCATTCAACACAAAACAAAGTGTATATTCTATCACAAAATCATTTTAACACAAAACAAAATGTATATTCCATCACAGACATTCAACACAAAACAAAATGTATATTTCATCACAGAATCATTCAAACCAAATGATCATCACAAATCACTTTAACACAATCTATATTTCATCACAGAATCATTCTAGCACAATAACACAATCTATCAGCACTTTGGAGATTAACAAACATACCCAGGCAATATAAGATCAATAAAATTATGATAGTTTTCCAGAAACTTAAAGGAACCAAGCAACTTCAACTCTCTATCAGAAGGAAACCGCAGTCAGCTCTGCTTCTGCCCCAGTGATTTCATTCCAGGAAGACACTTATTCTTATAGTCTGGTGAACAAGAAGTTATTAAATATATAATTCATTTTTCTTTTTAAAATGTTAAGAACATAATATTTTTGTTTTAACACATTAATTACCGAATTGAAAAACACACTGTGGCCGAATTAAATTTTTTCCCCATTTTCATCCTGTAGGTGTTTGCACAAAGTAAGCTGTAGTTTTTGTAATTGTTTACAGATTTTTATGAATTACACGTCATTTTAAAGATAAATGAATGTACAATTACAATAAACACCGGTTGTAATTCTAATAGAGGTTGTTGCTATTTAACGGCCCTCCGATGGCCGAGGACTTGCAATATTTTCACAATTATAACTGCTTGCGCCCCATCTCTATCAAAATCACTATTTCAATCAATGTGCACACCGTTTTCACTCTTGTCCTCGTCGCTAGATCTATCAGTCAATTGTTGAAACACGTTTCTATCCTATTCAGCTGTTAGACAAGATGTACACGCATTTTTTGTAGTCCTATCACTAGTTGCCATGGTAAACAGTTTTAAACGATTTGGTAACTAACCCAAAACGCTGAAAAATATGAACATAATATCAATTTTCCAATGTTCTACAACAACCATGCTTTGGGAATTTGTTTTCCGGTGGCAACTTAAAATCTCGAACCAGATCAGAGAGTGTTTCAGTACATTTTTCATTCGATTTATTACTAAAATTAGATTGGCGCTCTGAGCGGCTTGCGGTCCAAATGTGATTATTTTGTGAGCCGCTGACAGCAGCTTGCGGTAGTTAATGTGTTAAGTCAAGGTAAAATGTGCTTTCATAATAATCATTCAAATGGACATGTTTTTGTTTTAACTCTTAGACTGAGTACGTCTCATCCAGGAGAAATATGCAAGTAAAAATTAGTCAGAGAAGTTCATCATATCAAGGTGAAGTGATGAAATAACAGGTCATACTATTACATTTGACAATCGCAGTCACAACCAGGACAAGAGTGTTTGGCAATGATGAAATAGTAGTCACAACCAGGACAAGAGTGTTTGGCAATGATGAAATAGTAGTCACAACCAGGACAAGAGAGTTTGGCAATGATGAAATAGTAGTCACAACCAGGACAAGTGTTTGGCAATGATGGAGCAGTAGTCACAACCAGGACAAGAGTGTTTGGCAATGATGGAGCAGTAGTCACAACCAGGACAAGTGTTTGACAATGATGGAATTGTAGTCATAACCAGGACAAGTGCTTGGCAATGATGGAATAGTAGTCATAACCAGGACAAGAGTGTTTGGTAATGATGGAATAGTAGTCACAACCAGGACAAGAGTGTTTGGCAATGATAATATAGTAGTCACAACCAGGACAAGAGTGTCTGTCAATGATGGAGCAGTAGTCATAACCAGGACAAGAGTTTGGCAGTGATGGAATAGTTATACTCAGAAGAAAAGCGTTTGGCAATTAGAGAATAGCATACAAAACTCAGTCTATGGGTTAATATCCATTTAACATGCTACAACATTGGCATTCTCACCTATCCTTTATGCTGGCTTTTTACACTATGACATATCCTATCGGCTGTCTTCCTCCTGGCCTGGTTCCATTCTAGTCCTCGGTCCTTCAAAGATTGTCTAATGTTGTCCTCCCAGCGGACTCTGGGTCGTCCTGGGGGTCTGGATCCTTGGCTCTTTGTTTCCCATGCTTGTCGTGGTAGCCGATCTTCTCCCATTCTGCAGACATGGCCAATCCATCTTAGTTGGGACTGTTCTACTTGGGTCTGCAGGGGGTGGGATTTAAGGCCTTGACGTATCATTTGGTTGCGTACCATGTCTCTTCTTGTTACTTCAACCACCTTCCTCAGATACCTCATTTCTGAGGTTTACAATAATAATAATAATAATAATAATGAATAAATGTATGAGAAATATGAAATTTACAAATAATAAATAAGAATGTGCGACAGCCAAGAAAATCAGATCTACAGTATTAGGCGTGATGGGAAACAATGGCAAAGAAAACCTATCTGCTGTTGCCCTAAGACGCCACTAGGCGTAATGGCCACTGACTGCTTTGACGGTTGGTGGCTAAGGACGGAAGAAGAGAAGAAGCCATATTTTAAACACTATGAGAAGATGCTAGAGATGGACAGGACACACACATACTGAGGAAACCTGTTGCCAGCAATAGCAGACAATTCATTCATTACCCTTTAGCTCCCAAGGAGAATACGGCCTTCAACAAACACATGCCAAGTCCTGTCACACGCCATCAGCTCAAGGTCAATGTCTTCATCATCATTTACATTTCTGTCTCCAGTTTTCTTCTGTGTATTTTGGTTTCTCTTACCCTAGGAGATTCCAGAACAAGGACTGCTCGGTAATGCTGCCAAAAGGTTACCTCCATGTGTCCTCCAAAAGGTTACCTCCATGTGTGTCCTATTCATTGCCTATGTCTTTTCATATCTTGTTCTACTGACATTTATTTTTGTTGAAATTTGTATGGCTTAGTTTTGTAGGATGGAGGTAAATGGCCCCATGCCCAAACCTCCTTGATTGCTTTTTACAACATACATGGCGAGTTACAATGCTACTATTCTCGACTCCCCTTTCGGGTCCCGGCATTATATCAATCAATCAACAAGATATGTGTATGAACTACATCTTATAGGCATGTTTCATCAGGTTCAATCTTGTTATATACTGCCATATATTAATCTGAGACTTTGACCCATTCAACAAATCTAATTACTTCCAAGTTTCTATGGAATTATTAACATTAAATTTTCCCCTTACCATCGGAACTTTCCTTTACTGTTTTGAGATCTTCATTTATTATAATAACTCACTAAGCCCAGATAGCACAAGTTAAAGTTATACAATGGCCAACTGTTAGCAAAGAATACTGTCTTAGTGTCAAGACACCAGATTAATGCCAGAACACATGAATTACCAAACAGTTCCAAATTAACTATGACCTGCAACTATTTTTTTCCTGTACCAAATCTTGAATTGTCAAGATTTATTGAGTAACTACTTTCATACTAAAGAAATCCAGCATGTATGAATGTAAATATATGCATATATGATAGCAAATTTTTAAAATGAGAACTAAATTAAATAAGCTGATGAATGATCAACACAGCACATAACGATGTTTTTTTTAAAAATTATGCCTAAACAAACTAGATGATTATGGTCAATAATTTTACATACAATTAATCTAGAAATATTTACCAATTGCTTGGTGGGACATGTGACCAATCAACAGTTGCAGGTAACAGACACAGCAGCTCTACATTAATTCACTTAATGCAAAACTAAAAAGTGGAATCTGGCAGTTCTTTTGCTTTCTTTAAGTGCTGCAATCCTCGGTGGAAATGGCCTCAAATTTAATGAATGCTGAGAAAAAGGACAAACAAACAAAATTTTAAAAGACAGTGTGACACATTTTAAAAATGCAAATTTAAAAACCAAAACGAATGTTTAAATTTGGTGGTTCTGGAATAAATGTAGCACATTTTATAATGGAATCAATTAACCTAACATAATGCCGTTAGACTCATCCTGTGTTCTAGGAAAAATCTGGCCTGACAACATTTCCGTACGGTATTCCCGGATTATCGGGAATACCCAAATTGACTGATGGAATACTAGTATATCAGGAATGGACAACGCCCATGTGAAGACTGTGGTCCAAACTAAAGAATAATCAAGCAATCACATTACACTGAAGTAATGAGTGCGGTACATACTATGGTTTCTGGTTCGAGAATTCCCTGGAATATTTTAACATTCTGAATAGTTGAGTCCCGGGAAAAAAAGGATCAGACCTGAGAAATTTTAAACATTATTTTTATTAATCAAAATCATAATTAAATAGATTTACGAAACACACACCTTTTCTCGCTTATTTAAGCTTGGATTTTGCTTAGCGCATGAATGAATCATGTTAAGACAACAAACAATTCGTTGTTAATTGACACAGTACAGGTCAGTTCAGTTACAACAGTTGCGCTCAATATTTTCCAATCTTTCTGTTTTCTAATTCTTATTAGAAAACAAAAATTATGTTTAATTCTGAATAACTATTTAGCGGAAGAAAGGTATGAATCTCTTCTTAAAAGAATCAAACAGCGACGAGAGAAGAAAATTATTACCATACTCATGTACCTTCAAAATCCAGAAAGCATAAAAAGATACAACTTTCCTTCTGTTCAAAAACTATTTTAAGTTATTTCACAGAAGAATTAATGAACACATTCTTTGGCTACACATCATAGCCAACCAAAACAAACGAAGAAGAACGGGAAGAAACAAACAAAAATTATGGTAATTAGTCAATGGAAATGGCAAGAGAAATTAATTGAGCCTGGAAATGAATAAAATAAATCAAAGTAATCAGAAAACAGAAGTCAGAGACTGAAAAACTCTATAAAAAAAAATTCAAATATTTGAAGCCATTTGGAAGTGAACTGCTCATTTGAGTATACTTACTCAAAAAATATTAATCATAAAACCTTTGGAAAAAGAAAATTTAAAAAAAAATAATTACTTTGAATTTTGTTTAAAAAATTTTGAAACAAACACTTTGAGATAAATCCATCAATTCCTTAGTTTTCCTGCAAGGTTATTTTACCAAAAATTAAATAAATATTCTGATAAAATAAATAGCTATTTTTCAATCCTAAAATTAAAAATGTTTCACCTTAAACCTTTTGGTGACCATTATATATACATATTCACAACGGGCTGATCACCCGTTGCCAGTCACTTCGATTACGGAAACAACAGCAAATGGGTTGATTTGCCGTTGCCCTAAAGACGCCACTAGGCGTGATGGGAAACAATGGCAAAGAAAACCTATCTGCTGTTGCCCTAAGACGCCACTAGGCGTAATGGCCACTGACTGCTTTGACGGTCTGTGGTTAAGGACAGAAGAAGAAGATATACATATATATATAAATAAGCCTATTACTGATAATGTACTGAAATGGTACGGGTAAATATGCAGTGGTTTTCAAGTTGTTTAACTAGGGCTGCTGAGCTTCTCGTTCTTTTGCAGCCAATACCAACTTGAAGACACAGTAGATCCAGGCTTTTCTGCCATTTCAAAAGTGCTGAGTTGAAGTCATGAGCTCCAGTTTTTCCAGCTTGGCTTGCATTTAATGGACCATCACATTTGGTCCCAAGCTAGGAGGAAGAAGCGTGTGGCATACTTTGTATTCCCCGCCATCCAATGGGCTCTCCAAATATGCAGAGCTAAAATACTGTGCTCTGGTTCTGGGCTCTCCCAAGGAATTGTCACATCTTACACACAACTACTACTCAGCTCCCCATGTGTCCACAGTGAGATCCTCCTGCATACAGCCAACCAGGTATAAGCCAGAGTTATGTCTGGTCCTCAAGTGACTCCTCCAAGCTTAGTGTGCAATGCTGGGTTCTCAACATATTTCACCACAGGTGGTTTTCATGTAATTGTTGTATCTGCGTTTTTAAAATACATTTTTGCTCAGGAACTCAGGCATGCGGGAAGTGGCTCTCAGGGGAATCAGGGCTAGTAGAGTTAAATACTAGCTCTAAATACTGTAATTTTAAAAATTATTACATAAAACACTTGCCTGTTCATCTGAGGTCACAATATGTTAAACTTGTCAACTTTGTTCTTTGGCTCAATCTGACAGCAGAACTTTCTGTGGCAGCGGTCCGTCCTTGTGTCAACATACACCAAGTGCAAATCAACTCCACAATTAGGCAGTTCCTAAAAATATAAAGTCATTATAATGAACACATTGTATTTTTACAGATGATAAAAGTCAACACAATTTGGTTGTTCCTAAAAATATAAAGTCATGATGATGAACACATTATAATTTTTTACAGATGATGTAAGTTAACTCCATAATTTGGTAGTTCCTACAAATATAAAGTCACTATTATGAACACATTGTATTTTTATAGATGACATAATATTTAGACAGTGGTACTTAGTCATGACTGCAAAAGGCTAAAATTCTCCTTTTACACTCTTTTCTCAACAGTCCTAGCAATGACAAGTAAAGGGGCAAATTATCAATACAATCTTCAAACCCATAGCATGCTGACAGCCAAACATAGGTGTAGAAAACATAGAAGTGGAAAATCACACAATCTTTTAAAAGTTCTGCATGAGAAAGGTGGCCTACAGCACAAAGGGATCACAGATTTGGGAATTAAATAACGCCAGTAATAATATTGGAAAGTTACACACCTAATTACTGTGCAGCACTGATATGCAATGGTCTGGTTTTCTTGATCAGAATAAGAAATGACAACCAACCAGTGTGATTTATATTTTTTAGATGATAACAAGGTAGGGTATGAGAAAGACCAAGAAGCAGACTGTTTGGGAAGTGGCCAATGATATGAGGTGCTATCCAGTCTCAGGACTGGCCACATGCTGCACTAACTGGCAGTAATATGTATATGCACCACTAAATAGCAAAAAAATCTTCCTTTCTGGGGCAGTGTACAAAGTTGCATGTTAGTGCTTGAACATGTTCCATTTTCATAAGCATTTTTGTATTGTGCTGTCAGGGTTTCTTTAGTGACATTCTCTTGACATCGCCTGTTTACTTTGATTGTAGTGAGGATGCTCTCGTGTTTCAGTAAACCCACCTTTCATTACTAGTGATGACCTTGGAAAGGAAGTTTCATTTGTTTCTGACCTGCTTCTGGAGTTCCTCTGCACACACTCAGGCAGTGCTGCAGCTAGTCATGAATGAGAAAGCCGGACACAAATTTACCAGCAATCCGCTTTATACTGAGTTTCTTCGTGAGACTTCACTGGCATGCACCGAACAAATGGCAGGCCAATGATGCTAGACTTCATGGATGGTATGATGATGGTTCTCATGGATGGCCTGTTGCACTCTACTTTGATTGCTGAAGTAAACCAGAATATTTAGAATCTTTAAATGATGTCTGCCCATGCTTCAAGCATAAGAACGACTCAAAATTCTGGATTCTGCCCCCAGTGTCCTCACCAAATGCTCGCTTATTGCATTTTATAGGTCTCCAGTGCAGTTTTTTAAGCCTGGAGCAAAATTTGATGCAGATACAATGTTCCTTCAAATCTACCATTTCACATCACTTGAGAATCGCCAAACGCCTCTGGCATCATTGTATAAAAAAGCTGGCAAAATAGGAACTTGTGCATGCATGAACATGGCACAATTCTTCAGAAAGCAAGTCTTTAGTGCTATGTTGCGGCACAAGTACATATTACTTCAGTTAATGAAAACTTAAATGACATCGCTCAGCAAAAGTCCACACCAGTTGCCATACACTTCAATGGTCCTGACCACCATGGTCCCATTGACATCCAGGTCACAGCGATCCGATCCTGCTCCTCTGACACTGCCAGCTGAGAACAGCTTGAGAACCGTCTTATCCACCGCATGGGGTGTCTAAAACCAGCCGGTCTCAACACTTTCCACAGCTTTGTCTGAGGTCACCCTTTCCTCTCTTTTGACTCTTTCCACTCTTATCCTATTCTTCTATTTTTATGCCATCCTCCATAATATTTTCTCTTCTATTTCCAGTCCCCACTTGTATTACGTTCGGGTATTTTTTCGTTTTTAGTTTCTTAGTATGTATTGTGTACATCCGGGGTCAAGAGTCACTTCCTTTTCAGCCCAGCGTGATAGGACTCAAATGCTTCGCCTTCACGGAAGTACCTAAGTTTTATTTATTTTTTTATATTTATTCTTATATTCATTTAAGTTCTTATGTCTCCTATCTAGCCTTCACTGTCTTTCTTTTCCTGATGAAGGCCTTGTGGCCGTAACGTAGACTATTCTCTTTGTCTCTTGTCCTCGCAAGACGAATCACCTTTTTTCGATTTTTTTTTCAAAACCCATCCATTACTTCAGTTAGCAGCCCATGCGGCCAGTCTGAGGACTTTTTAACAGTACCTCACACATCATTACAGATGCAACTAATAAATGCTCATGAATGCTATGACACCTTCCCAAAACACGTAACAGCATCAATAAAGTATAAAGCTAATAATGAACATTTGGCATGAAATGTACTGAAAGAATAATGACAAAGCTCCGTCTAAGCATAAGTAAGTGGTATCCATTTAAGTCATTTAGATGCTAAAGTTGTTACAGATAACACTTCCTAACACTGTCAGCAATCCAAAGATACATAATGAGAAGAACATAGAAAGTCAGTGGTAAAGTGGCAGGTTTATACTATGATGGGATATTTCAAGATCTTAGCCAAATGCTTACGGGGCACATCTCAAGAGAAGAAAAGGTAGGAATGGAAAGAAAAATAATGAATGAGATTAAAGTCAGACAGATAAAATATGAGTCATATCAAGGAGACACAATACCTTGCTAAAGACCATAGTGGATGGAAGGGTTGTAGACAACAAGAGATAAAATATTTGAGTCATATAAAGGAGACACAATACCTTGCTAAAGACCATAGTGGATGGAAGGGTTTTGTAGATAAAAATATTTGAGTCATATCAAGGAGACACAATTTGTAGACAACAAGAGATAAAATATGAGTCATATCAAGGAGACACAATACCTTGCTAAAGACCATAGTGGATGGAAGGGTTGTAGACAACAAGAGATAAAATATTTGAGTCATATAAAGGAGACACAATACCTTGCTAAAGACCATAGTGGATGGAAGGGTTGTAGACAATAAGAGATAAAATATTTGGAGATGGAGACACAATACCTTGCTAAAGGACCATAGTGGATGGAAGGGTTGTAGACAACAAGAGATAAAATATTTGAGTCATATCAAGGAGACACAATACCTTGCTAAAGACCATAGTGGATGGAAGGGTTGTAGACAACAAGAGATAAAATATTTGAGTCATATCAAGGAGACACAATACCTTGCTAAAGACCATAGTGGATGGAAGGGTTGTAGACAACAAGAGATAAAATATTTGAGTCATATCAAGGAGACACAATACCTTGCTAAAGACCATAGTGGATGGAAGGGTTGTAGACAACAAGAGATAAAATATTTGAGTCATATCAAGGAGACACAATACCTTGCTAAAGACCATAGTGGATGAAGGGTTGTAGACAACAAGAGATAAAATATTTGAGTCATATCAAGGAGACACAATACCTTGCTAAAGACCATAGTGGATGGAAGGGTTGTAGACAACAAGAGATAAAATATTTGAGTCATATCAAGGAGACACAATACCTTGCTAAAGACCATAGTGATGCAAGGGTTGTAGACAACAAGAGATAAAATATTTGAGTCATATCAAGGAGACACAATACCTTGCTAAAGACCATAGTGGATGGAAGGGTTGTAGACAACAAGAGATAAAATATTTGAGTCATATCAAGGAGACACAATACCTTGCTAAAGACCATAGTGGATGGAAGGGTTGTAGACAACAAGAGATAAAATATTTGAGTCATATCAAGGAGACACAATACCTTGCTAAAGACCATAGTGGATGGAAGGGTTGTAGACAACAAGAGATAAAATATTTGAGTCATATCAAGGAGACACAATACCTTGCTAAAGACCATAGTGGATGGAAGGGTTGTAGACAACAAGAGATAAAATATTTGAGTCATATCAAGGAGAGACAATACCTTGCTAAAGACCATAGTGGATGGAAGGGTTGTAGACAACAAGAGATAAAATATTTGAGTCATATAAAGGAGAGACAATACCTTGCTAAAGACCATAGTGGATGGAAGGGTTGTAGACAACAAGAGATAAAATATTTGAGTCATATAAAGGAGACACAATACCTTGCTAAAGACCATAGTGGATGGAAGGGTTGTAGACAACAAGAGATAAAAATATTTAAAGGAGTCAACAAGAGATATAAAGGAGAGACAATTGTACCTTGCTAAAAGACCATAGTGGATGGAAGGGTTGTAGACAACAAGAGATAAAATATTTGAGTCATATAAAGGAGAGACAATACCTTGCTAAAGACCATAGTGGATGGAAGGGTTGTAGACAACAAGAGATAAAATATTTGAGTCATATAAAGGAGAGACAATACCTTGCTAAAGACCATAGTGGATGGAAGGGTTGTAGACAACAAGAGATAAAATATTTGAGTCATATAAAGGAGACACAATACCTTGCTAAAGACCATAGTGGATGGAAGGGTTGTAGACAACAAGAGATAAAATATTTGAGTCATATAAAGGAGAGACAATACCTTGCTAAAGACCATAGTGGATGGAAGGGTTGTAGACAACAAGAGATAAAATATTTGAGTCATATAAAGGAGAGACAATACCTTGCTAAAGACCATAGTGGATGGAAGGGTTGTAGACAAATGTACAAGAGAAATACAGCGCTATACATGAGAACATCAAGAGAGAGTATCAGCAGTTTACTGTCAAAACAAGAGACAATAGATGTTGGAGATCTACTGAAGCTGAATGTTAATAAGAAGATGGCAGATGATCTGAGCCAAACACTTTATGAACTACAAGTACAAGTTGTAATTATATACATGAATTCTAAACAAAAGAAATGTATTTAATCTCTATACCAGTGATTCTCAACCATTTTGCCAAGTAGGAACCCCTAAATTAATTATCCACAGCCAATGAACTCCTACGATGGAATGCTATTATTGTAAAATTCTTGCCACAGTATCTTTCCTGTAATTCTCTCTTTAGTAATACTATTACCACGATATAATCTTGAAGAAGAACGACATATGGAGTTTTTGCACTGTATTTCAATGTTTTTATTTGTCGTGGAACCCCTGCGGATGAATTGCGGAACACTAGGGTTCCGCAGAACACTGGTTGAGAAACACTGCTCTATACAGTGCTCGGTGAACTGCAAAGCGATGAACAGAAAAATGAATATTTCTCAAAACTAGATGACAAGAGCACCTTCTGTATAATTAGAATTCAGTTATGGTTCTGCCAAATAAGGAAATAATTCTCTTTACGAATCACCAAGCACACAACACAGATCACATGAACTTCATACTTACTATTCATACTTACAAAGCATCACAGTATTTCACCAACGGCTCTCACTTTGTAAGTTCACACTGGCTAAACATCACATATTTCACCAATGGCTCTCATCTGTGAGTTCATACCAGCAAACTACCACATTATTTCAGCAACAGCTGTCACCTTCAAGTTCATACTGGCAAACCACCACAATACTTCAGCAATGGCTCTCACCTTCAAGTTCAAACTGGCAAACCACATTGTTTCAGCAACGGTTCACATGCTCGACTACATACTGGCAAACCAGTAATGGCTTTGATCCGTTATTTCATTCTGGCAAACCACCACAATACTCCAGCAATGGTTCACATCTAAGAATTCATACCGGCAAACCATCACACTGTTTCAGCAATGGTTCACACATTTGAACTCATACTGGCAAACCATCACACTGTTTCAGCAATGGTTCACACATTTGAACTCATACCGGCAAACCATCACACTGTTTCAGCAATGGTTCACACGTTTGAACTCATACCAGCAAACCATCACACTGTTTCAGCAGTGGTTCACATCTTTGAACTTATACCGGCAAACCATCACACTGTTTCAGCAATGGTTCACATCTTTGAACTCATACCGGCAAAACATCACACTGTTTCAGCAACAGTTAACATCTCAGAGTTCATTCGAGCAAACCATCATATTATCTAGTAACAGCTCATGTTCGATTTCATACCGGCAAATCAACGCAGCATTATAGCAATGGTTCACATTTTTGAGTCATACGAGCAAACCATCTCAATATTTTACCAACAGATCTCATCTCTGAATTCATACTTGCAAACCATCAGTGTTTCTGCAACAGTTTACAGCTCATACTAGCAATCCATCACTATATTTCAACAGCAGATCTTAGCTTTGAATTCATACTGACAAACCATTATCATTTTTCAACAGATGTTTGATTCCATACCAGCAAACCATCACAATATTTCAGAAATGGCTTTCATTAGAAACATCATACTGAAAAGCTATCAACATTTATATCTGCTACATTTCTCATCTTTGAGTAAGGCTATCAGATCAGCCAAGCGGTAAAGCAATACGTCACATCATCACCATGCACAAAAGACTCTGATGTCTTGCATTTTTCTTTTAAAATCAATTTATTTTTATTTTCATCTCTTGCCACACAATCACTTTTGCAAAGTATTTCTCTCTCTGCCTTCTTTTTGAGTCAACAGTTTTGTTAAACGTAATTTTGATCTCCCTTCATTAAGAGTCTGAAGAACTTTAATCCCTGCACCTTATCTTGTTGATTAACTGATGGCTTTCTTTTGTATTTCTCTGAGGACCTCCTCAAGATATTAAAATTTGTTTCACCGTCAGTTAAACAAAACGATGTTAATTATATAAATTATACAAGTTTTGAAAAATACAAATAAATTGCTGAATTAGATATATCATGTCTACGGTATTATTAAACATATTTTTGGTGCTAAGAATGTAAAATATCAATTTTACCACTTTTATGGTGCTACTTTAGTTTGGTTTTGAATGTAACATTTACTGTAGTTCAATAGAATACAAAACAAACTCTGTCATACTTATCGACAAACACGCTAGGAACAGTGGACGTTAGATAACTATGCTACAAAGATGGCAGATAATAATTTTCAATATAAAGCAGGATATATTCATCATTTTCATGGTACAGAGCTACCGTAACTGGTCCCTGCGCAGGAGGCCTGCACCAAGCCTTCATGTGCTGCTGCAGAGGTTAGCCTCTGTATCAATCTGTTTTACATTATGAGGTTGCCAGGCTCATTTTGGCTGCCGTGTACGACAAGAGCAAGGTATTTTAACATCACCTAAATGATTAAGGGGATAGCTGGACACTGATACTTAAGTGGGGACTGTTTCTCCAAAGCAAGACGCCTGGTCACTTATCCGACTATGTTTCGACTAACATATTTCAGCAATAGTATTCATATGATCTCATACAGGCAACCACCACAATCAATCATGTATTACCAGTGTTCAAAAAGGCAGCAAAGGATAGTAACACTGTAACCTGCCAGGCTTTCTGCAGAATGTAACTATGGAGGGTTGGGCATCAGGCCTGGTTACCTCATCCCGCAGAAATTGAAAAGGCAAATAAACTTCCAACAACGTTAATCACTCAAAGCAAGTAATTCAGGAAACTCAACTGAGCCATCCAACAGCAGTGTCTTGTCTTCTGCATTTACATGGCCATGAACTCTGCACCATCACCTCTCACATCATTTACTACTTTCTCTTTCATCACTCCCTTCACCATCAACTGTCAGAACAATCAATTTTATGAACATGAACTGTCAGCACAATTTTATGAACTTAGAAGACTGAAGAACACATGAAGAAGAAAACTTGACAATGAACAGATGGCAGAGGACAGGAAGGCTTGTTGAAAGCCTATGCTCCATTACAGTTGGATGAATGAAACCACAATATTTCAGAAATGGCACACCATCACAATAGCTCAGTAATGGCTCATTTTTTCTAGCTTTCATTTGCTTTTTTTTTTTTTCAGCCATAATCAGACTCTCCATCTCTGTAATTTGACTTGCTCTCTCCCATCCCCAAATTCAGACATCATCTATAGCTTGTAAATTTGCTCACTTTTCTTCCCTACTATTTCTTCTAGCTTGTTCTCTTCAGCCTGTAAATCAAACTGACTTCCCAGCATTTTAATCTTACTTTCTTTAGTTTGTAATAATGGCTGTACATATATTTAAATACAACCAGCACAGTGGGCCTCTATGAAGTTATCATACCTATCTTAATGCCATTCTGTTCTTTTGTCCTAAAAATATTAACCCTTTTTCTTCAACACATTCTACAAAGCCTCCATCAACATGTAACTGTAATACTGTTAGCTTTTGGGTCATCAAACTGGTATTAATGTATGCCGTCATTAAGGTCTTAAGTAGTCCCCAGACGTCTCTAAGGAGACAAAGAATAGAGCTATGTTCCCTCAGCCATGTTGTTACAAGATGATATATGAGGTTGTGTAATGGGACTAGCAACCTCACCAAATGAAGCTGCCAAAGAAAGCACCACTGCAAGAGTGTGTGCCTTGACATAGGCTTCCCAATAGCAGCCATCTGCTGTGGTAGCTCTATGCTCTGCAAGCAAAAAAGATGATTACAATGAAAATTATGAAGTTAAAATAACCTGGCCACACGTACTGACCAATGAGTTGCATTTGTCAAAATCACTGAAAGAATTCAGCACAGCAACAACTGTCACAATCAATGCATTTTCTTCAATTCTAGCAACTTGCTATGTCTTACCTTTATATGGTGACATTACCATTGTAAAGATCATAGTAAAATATTTCTTTTTCTCCCTCAATCACATTCTGTAATGTGTCTAGTAACAGGTACTTTTTATTTTCGCATTACTTTTTAGGAACTTTTAATGGTCAAAAATTGTTTGCAATTTTTGCAAAATTATGAAGGAAAAACATCTATTACATCTTTAAAAAAAAAAAACCTTACTCTTGGGTTTATTTTACCAGTGTCTTGCCATCTGCATTTACATGGTCATGAACAGCAGCATTATAAACTTTGTACTGCCGCCTCTCACATCATCATATACTACTTCCTCTTACACCACCCCCCTCCTCTCTCTGTCCATCAGCATCAAGTGTCAGCACAATCAGTTTTACAAAACAAGGACACGTAATTACACAACTAAATTCCTTTAAACCAGCAGTCATACAAGTTCCAATTTCCTCCAACACTATCAAGTAAACCAATTCAGTATGGTAGGCAAGGAAACGTAGCACAAAAAAAAAAAAAAAAAAAAAAAACCATTTTTCTTAGGAAAATCTCCATATTTGGCACCTGGAGGTGTCATAAATTCAACAGCACAAAAACTGCACAGGTGCCGGCATAAATGAGGAGATATCGTGGGACTGTGTGAAACAAGGTGGAAGGACATGGAGGAAGAAACTGAAGTCTCAGAGTAAAGAGAGGCAGAGGGAGAATGTAAACCACATGGAGAAGGGAAATGAAGACAGGAATGAAAGGGATGAGGAAGACTTGGAGAGACCTTGAACTGATGTCACAGGACAGGAGAACTTGGCATAAGTTTGCTCCTTGCAGATCTGAAAGGCAATGATAATGAAGGAAGCACTGAGAAACTCATGACTTGCTAACTAAAGAAGATCTAGCAAAGCAACCACTAGACCAATCATAAATGTAAACAAAACAAGAACACAGTGCGGGATGAAATGCAGCCTCCATATCAAATGGACAGATGTGATATGGAATAAAACTAGCCATGCAGCCACCATTACAGCTGGTTCCCTCGTAGGAAGTATGCACCAAAACATTCATGTGCCTCAGCAGCAGTGGATGTTGACAGGCTCCATGAACGACAATATAGCTACAGATAAAAGACAGAAAGTGAAAAATGATAGGACATAATACCAAGACAGAAAACAAACTTGTGTAGCCACACATGCCCTTACTGGAATAGTCAGATAAGAGACAAATGTGGGTGCCAAAGAGAATATGGAAAATGGTAGAAGAGGAAGCCAAGGCAACAAGGAATCTCACGGGCGGATTTAAAACAGACAATGCAAACTATCAATCCTTAGTAAGTGACAACCACTTTAAATACCTTGTGGTTGTCATAGACTGGAAGGGAGGCATCAAACAAGAGTTGGCTACATGAAGAACAGCAGCTGACAGACTTTCAGGCCATAAATCAAGCAGTCCTCAACAAAAGAGAAATTGGCAAGAAGATGAACATGACTGTATACTGCTCCACCTATGTTCCAGTCTTGACTCATGGGCAATGACTACAACCCACAAAAGCCAGCGCCAAACCTCAGAAATTAAGTATCTGGGGAAGGTAGCTGAAGTAACAAGAAACATGGTTCGTAACCAGATGATACGTCATGGTCTCTTCTTCTTCTTCTTCTTCTTGCGATCGCATCTTTGATGATTACACCGTCAGACGAGTTCTCATGATGAATTCGACTGTTGTTTGAAGTTCCTCTTTAACTCCATATAGCTTTGAGTTTAGTGTTGAGTCATTCGGCCAGTATATCTTTCTTAACTGGTCATACAGAGGACAGTCCTGTAGAACATGCTCAGCAGTTTGTTCGTTTAATCCACATGTGCACAGTGGTGAAGCAGACAATCGTAGCTTGTGCATGTGTTTATTCAGTTTGTTATGCCCTGTCCTGAGTCGAAAAATAGTTATCTGTCCCTGCCGGTCGAGAGTGTGATAGTCGTCTTTGGGTTGGTTCTGTTCTCTTCTGATAGCCTGGATAGCTCTCTTTTTCTCAAAGTATGTGACTTCATTATCTTCTTGTTCACATTCTCCTCCCTTTTTTGCAAGTTTATCTGCCTTTTCATTTCCGGGTACACCACAATGAGATGGTACCCACTGAAGTATAGTTAGCTTTTTGGCAGCTACCTTGTTTAGTTCATTTCTCAGATGCGGGAGTTTACCACCCTTGAGAGCTTGCAGGACAGACAGTGCATCTGTGAGGATGACTACCTGGTGGCAGTCAGAGTTGGTGTTGTCATGGTCTCAAAACCCAACCCCTGCAGACCCAAGTGGAAGTTGCAATTACGATGGTTTGGCCATGTCTGCAGAATGGGAGAAGATCAGCTACCATGACAAACATGGGAAACCAAGTGCCAGGGATCCAGACCTCCAAGACGACCAAGAGTTTGCTCGGAGGACAACATTAGACAATCTCTGAAGGACAGAGGAGTAGACTGGAACCAGACCAGGAGGAAGACAGCCGATAGGACAGTACAGAGTTCTCCATGGCAAACCTCTACACCTCAGGGACAAAGAGGAATGACCAAGTTAGTAAGCAACAAACAAACAAACAAACCACTAACCACAAAAGTCTTGATATGTGGAATTTTAAGTCTAATACCTGCAGACCATGATCAGAAAAGGTCTTTTCTGCTGCTGACAGCAAATCTTATTTTCAAGTATCTTATTTAAAAAAAAAAAAAAGAAACACCTGTTTATCTTGCTCAACAAATGATTTGAACATTTCTTTCAAAATTTGATGAGTGGTTAAATAAGCCTCCAGGCTGTCACAGATGAGTACTTATGACCTATATAAAGATAACTGACAGTCAAGTTTTACCAAAGAAACTTTTCTGAAAAAAAATCAAGAAAGCAAACTGAACAATGAGCAAAGCAACCACTAGACCAATCATAAACATAAACAATGAGTTTGGCTGAGAAAGTCTTCAAGGATACTTGCATGACTACCTGATGACAGAAACTGTTTTTTGAAAAGTAACCAGCACATACACACCACTATTAAATCAACAAATCTGCCACCTATTGTATCAGCAAATCAGGGCGCATGCCAACTATTTTATCAGCAACGGTGAGCCATGTAAACAAAGGTATACTCTTTGATAAAAATGTAATGACCAAACTCAATGCTAAGACCTCAAAAGCAAGGTCACCATAAAATGCTTGAGAACACTTTATGATAATTGAAAACAGGAAAAATTTAAATAGTGTCAGGAACAATTATTATAAACTCAGTTATGCGGGTAAAATGTGAATATCTTTTACCTTTTATTTCTTTATATTTAATCCAACCTATGACATCTGAATAAATTAATCATTTCTCTACCAAAGCCAGCACTCTCATTTTCAATTATTAAAAAAGGATAAACTGGACATCACAAACTGGCTGTTTCACAATCAGTGTTTGCTGCCTTGCTTAATAAATTCAACAACACAACAAACAAACCATTTAAATGACTCACTCAAACAAACATCCTCACAATATATGAAGACCATTTAATTTTGCTTTGCTTGTCCACATTTGTAAACAATAAAACACATTTTAACATGCATTCACATATAGAAAAATATAAAGCCAAGAACAAAATTACTAGACGCTAAATATTCATATCCTGAAATGTACTAAATATATCTATTTTTGTCAACTAGTGAGCTATATGTCTGCAACCCCTTATCCGAAAAGCTGATAACCTAAGAGTTATTTGGTGGATCGTCACTTATTTTGTGAATCGTCACTAGTGTGCACAACATTACCCAAGCAGTTGTGAAGCATCAGCCGTTTCCTGTCCATGTCCTTCCAACGCCAGGCTAAAGCATGCACAATATATCAGACAAGTTGGCGAAAGCGCCACAGCCTAAAAAAAATTTAACTACAAATACATTTATTTTTGGAGTATGGAATGGTTAGCTGTGTCTCAACACAGCTATTAGCCAGATGTGCATCTGCTTTTCTCCGATACTTTGGTGCTTAAAAAAAAAATTCCTTGCAAACATCCTTGCAGCTAACAGTGAGAAGAAGAAAAGGAAGTATCTCTCATTAATGATATCCCTACAGCTAACAGTGAGAAGAAGAAAAAGAAGAATCTCTCATTAATGATTGCACAGAAAGTGTAGTTACTGCAGAAGTCTATATTTAACCCACTATTTTAATTACAAAATTATTAAAGTTCAAATAACCTGTAATAATATTTATATATGTAGTGTGATTATTCATAAGCTTTCTTATACAAATATTAATTTTTGCTCATGGGGCACCCTGTTAAGGTACTATAATATATGGTACATATACCGTTCCACCATTCTGTAATATGAAAAGTGCCTAATTCGGAAACACATCTGGTCCCAAGGGTTTCAGATAAGAGGTTGTGGACTTGTACTTCACAATGCAACTGTATTTTGATTCCCTAAGTGAAAACCTGGGTCAATTAAATTATCATACAAACATCAGGAAATGATCAACTCGGAATGGCACAAAAATGACTGAAAAATCAGTTTATTGTTTCCCTCTCCCGAAAGGATTGCTTGATTAATTGCTGTGTCCCTGCCTGCCTTTTCCCCGTTGCCTTTGGACATGGGATTTGTTACTTTTTCATGCTATAATTTTATTCGGCAGCAGAAAGTATTTTTTTTTATACCTATGATGTGCCGACATTTACTCTTGACAACTGATTTTGTGAGCCTTAAATGGTCTTCAATTTGATAGCACTCATTTTCTTCGGGCTTCACTATTATCATACTGAAGTAAAATGCAGTCTCACAATAGGTCGACACTCAGAAATTTCTGCAAACCTGTGTACCATTCTCCAGCTCCCAATACTGTCAAAACAGTCCAGTGACTTCCACATTAACAAATTATGGCTAACGTTTACTCTATATCCTCTTTCAGATCTTGTGAATAATGCCAGCATATGACCTTAATATTCATATCTATATGCATAAACATGAGTCTGATGTTGTCAAAGCCTCTCTCAATTGGTCAACGCTCAGAAATTTCCACTAACCAATACCACTCTCCGACTTAACTCTCAAAGCTGCTAAGACAGTCCACTGACTTCCACAGCAACAAATTCCAGTTCAAGTTTACTCCACATACTCTGTCAGATATCTCGAGCATGACTTTTACTCATTTCTACATGCTCAAATAAAACGTGTTCAAAGAGTCTCTCAATATCCAAGACAAGCAGAAATATAAACAAACCCTCATACCAGTCTTCAATTTAACACCCAAAGCTGCCAAAACAGTCCACTGACTTCCACATTAACAAATTCCAGCTCAAGTTTACTCCACAAACTCTTTCAGGTATCTTGACTTCTTCCAGCAAACAATTAGCATATCCATTTCTGCTTGCTCATATAAAAAAAAAGAGTCTGCCAGGGTCAAAGAGCAAACACGCAGTTACTCCAATGCCTGCATATTCCAGACATGCATATGAATCAATTTTGTACATGCTTTCGGCTCTGACAAAAGCACACCAAGGACAATCAATCAAGCAAGCAACCCATGAAGTTTCAAGTTATACATTTGATGGTAACTCTGGTAATGCAAAGATAAAACGGCAAACACACAGAATGGTCTTCATTCAAGATATTCCCTTGGGAACATGCTGTATCGTTTTAGTCTATTAATGAGATAAGCATAAATAAAGAAAAACTGATGTTATAAACAATATAGCTAGTCAAAATATAGGTACTGAACAGAATGGGAAAAGCATACTTCAGGGGTCAGGAGCAGCAGTTCTTTCACTCAAAAAATAATCTTGAAATGTGACAAACTATTATGATGATTATACAAGGTAATATACACAGTAAAACTGATGTTTCAGGAACACCTTTAAGATGTAAAAAAAAACAAACACACACATATATAACATGATGTTATAATCTGTCACACAACCTTTAAAAAAAGAAAATAATAATAATTAAAATAACTGAGCTGCATGTACTATGTGTCCTTAAACTGCAACTTTTACGTAATACCAGAAACAAAATCAACAGGCTTTCGTAGCAAAGGTATAAACGCAGAGTTTGCAATTTAAATTTTTTTTCTTCTGAGAAAATAAAATGTTTAGAGACAGAGCACAAACATATTTTTAAAAACAAAATGAACACAAACTGGAAATTTGCGTTACAGATGCAAAATATGTATGAATGTAATAATTCACCCACCCATTAACATTCCTTCTTCCATTCAGCTCATGCCCATTTCACTCCTCCAAGTTCAATCTTTGTTTGAGAATGTTCTTGGTCTGCCATATAAAATTAACTCACTCAAAATCCGTTTCCATCTTAGCTCCAGCCCCCACTACCACGACCCCCATGGGAGCCTCCCCAGCCACCACCACCACCACCACCACCACCATAATGCGCCCCCACGGATGGACTGCTCTCACTTCCCCACCAATTTCCACCAGTGCTACCCCCAGCACTGCCTCCCCCCATAGTACCAAATCCACCCTGGCTGGGTAATGCAGGCTGGTGATCACCTCCACCCATATTACCTCCGCTTGCCCCTTGAGTTGGGCCCTGGGTCATACCGCCCCAAGCTCCTTGGTTCTGAAGCATAGCTTGTGCCGCTGCAAGCATGGCAGAGTTTAGAAGGTTCATGCCGAGATTTCCCCCCATTCCATCTGTTGCAGGAGCCATTTTACCACCAACTGGGCCAGGAGCGGCGGCTCCTCGACTCTGTCCCCATCCACTATTTTGACTATAGCTACCACTGCCTCCGCCTCCTTGGCTGTAGTTTCCACCACCTTGGTTGTAGTTACCGCCACCACTTGGTCCAAAAGCTTTACGATCTGCACTCTGTATATTTGAAATATGTAAAAGTGTTATAAAAAATGTTGTAAAAAAGATCACATGTTATGTCCAAAAGCTTTACGATCTGCACTCTGTATATTTGAAATATGTCAAAGTGTTATAAAAAATGTTGTAAAAAGATCACATGTTATGTCCATGGATTTCAATCACTTTCCTTTTTACTCCTAAGGGAGCATGGAGCCACAACTGCGGCTGTTTCCTGGCAGGAAGTCCGTATCAAGGAGTCACATGCTCTTGCAGCTATGGTTTATGTGACAATTAGTTGTACATGCTGAGGTATGTCTACTGATATTGGCAGTAAACAGTATGACCTCCCTACATCAGATGTATAGGAACATTACCTTGTCTTCTTAGCCTTCCTACGTAAACCATGGCCATCTACCAGAGAAATGGCATTACTCCTTACTTAACAAACTTCATACATTATTACTCAGTGAATAATCTAAATGGCACTTTCATTTTAGTTACAAACTTCACATCCCATTGCTATGTGAACAACCCAGATAAATTCATATCTGCTCAACTTTCCAAGTTCTAGGTTTGGATATCAGTGCTGACATTTTCAGGGTTTTCATGAGTTAGGGGCGGGTTAAATTAGTCTAAGCTACAGAAGCGTTAAAGCTGTCTTGGGATTATTTTTCTGAGTGTTGATTGTTATAATTCTGGCTGCAACGGTTGGAGTTTTTCTAATTTGTTTATTTGCGCGTGAATGTTAGGTTCATGAATGCACTCTGAAGCATGACACTAATAATGGTAGAAAAAGCAGCATGGGGTGGTGAAGACATTACTCCAGATGGTGAAGAAATTATTTTGGATAGTGAAGAAATGATTTCAAAATCAATGGTCAGAGAACTGGTCAATTACTCAACAGTACATTAATTACTAGAGTCCCAACTGGTAGAGGGATTAGAGCGTTCTCCTCTAGCGGCAAAGGTGCCAGGTTCAAAACAAGATGGTGTCACATTCCAGTCTACCCAGCTGTAAATGTGTACCTGACCCTGCTCTTAGGGAAGGCAAAGGCTGCGAGGAAGGAAACAGGTCACCCCCACCTCATAAAGCTGGACCAAGTATGGTGAAGTCTCTAACACTTCACTCCCCTACAGCAGTATCTGCTACAGGACAAGCTCTACAATTCACGAGGCAATCCTTATTTTTGTCTGGCAGTTACACTTCAACATAACCAAAAACCTTTATGACCTCACAAAAATATGGCATGTCAAAATCACACAAGCATAATTATTGCCTTTTGAGTACCATATATACTTGAGTTGAAGTCGAAAGATTTATTACCATTTGGACCTTAAAAAACGTACCCCCGGCTTAGTTGGGTCAAAAAAATAAAAAATTCATGAAACTGGTCAGTGTTGCACCCAGCCCTTCCAGTCGCATACTAGTATCCTTCAGATATAAACTTGCTGCTCCACTTAATGTTTTTGTCAAAATATACATGTTTTAATTAATTTTATTAGGCTGTTAATTGTGGTAATTATTGAAATAACAACATACACTTGATCCAAACGATATAAATTAAAAATGTCCTTCATGCTTTTGTACTTCCTGTCATACACTGGTGTTTGTTGTAAAAACGTCAGCATTTAGTAAAAAAAAAAAGAATAGTCCCGAGGTATTTCCTTGTTTGAATTGAACACAATGGCTAAAATTCTTTACTTGTGAATAAACTGAAGTAATAATCATAAGATGCAGCATCTAGAACTACAGCGTAGTTAAGTCCAGCGTTTCCGGCAAAGTCACAAATTTCAACTGGAGTACACTTTGTTGACCAGCCTCCTTCATTTGATCTATCATCAATGTCATTACTTCTTTCACTAGATTCACTTTCATCAGTGTCCCTGTCAGATTCTTAATTGGGCCCCTATTCAAATATCCACACCTGATTCGGTCGCACCGCTAGCATCCCTATCAAATAACAAGCCACTTCTCAGATCCCAAAGCAAATATTCGACTAGCCGGGAAGCCATGGATGAATCATAATATCGATCAATTCTAAATAATTTATAGAAAATAGAATCTTTAAATTTACTGGAAATCTAATTATAACTCAGGTCTAGCTAAATACAAAGATCTCGTTGCTACTTGGTAACCAACATCATCATTCAGCTGGAGATTTTGGCAGTTTTAGACTTTCCACGCAGGTGTTTTCATTGAGAAAGGGTTACGTTGAAAGTTATAGAATTTGCAGAAAGCCAGGGAATTTCCAATGCAATAAAGGAATTGGAATCAACAAAAAATTTGTTTGATTTATAATTGGGTCATTCATTTTGACAGCCTAAAGTCTAGGAGTCAACTTATAGTAAGAATGACCTATACTCTAGTATAAACAGTATTGTCTGCTCACTTGAACTCATCTGAAACCCCGAGAGGACAGATGTGTTTTCAAGCTCTGAATTTTTCAGACTTCAGAACATCTACCATATGGTTGTGGTAACACTCTAGCGAGGTCTGCAGCATCATCTTGTAAGGAACCATTTATATTTATAAAATAACCCATTAATTTTAAAAATAATTTTTATTATTGTGTGATGCTGAATATTAAACGTTTTATACTTTATAAAACTATTTTCAACACGAAAAACTTTTAATGTTGCAAGAGTCGCAAATGCACGATTCTCTAAAATCAGTATTTAATAAATATCTGAAAAGTCACCAATTCATAATCGTCATAATATGATGACATAGATGGCGTAAAATGCAAGTATACCGTATTACCTGGGTATTACAATGGCCCATCTGTAACAGAATAAAGGCATCTTGTCTACACAACTGAAGCCTCACACGTCGTTGGTTGAGTCACGTTGTGGACATGTGATGTGCAATGTAAATATTTTTATTCCAGAGCTTTCAGAATTTCGGATAAGGGGCTGAAGACCTGAGCTACATTAAACTTACATTATCATAAAACTCATACGGTAAGGTCTAGGGCAGGGGTAGGCAACTAGCCGATCCCGATCTACTGGTAGATCTCAATGGATGATTTGGTAGATCTTTAGGTAACTGCTAGGGAAATAAAAAAACAAACTTTTTAAACTAGGGAAATTTCAGACCTCTCCCACCAGCATTTAAAATTGAGGTGTCCGCGGGATCAAAGGTACTCTTTCCAATAAAAACTCTTGAGTTAACTATTCAAACATAGGACACGCGCACACATAAACATATATAGTAGATCTTTAGAGGGCTCAGTGTTACGAAAGTAGATATCAAAAAAGCTCCTGTGTTGCCAATCCCTGGTCTAGGGTTAAAAATGAGTTCCATTCTCAAGGGCATTCGTAACCCAATTTTATATGCGTCAGAATTTCTATATGCCCAATGTCCATAAATAAGACACTAGCAAAATAATGCTTCAGAACAGTTTATTCACCAAAATAAAAATGTCTAAAGCTTATTAATAATGACAATATAGCCAAATAAAGTAAAATGCAATACACAAACAATTCAAACTAAATATATTGTAATATCTTGGTTTCTTTTCCTTATGCGAGTTAACAGTGAAAGAGAGCATGAGATGACTTGAAATCAAGACACTTCCCTAAGCCTTGATTAGCCTCAGTGACTACTGGCATACATCTGCTATTCACCCGTGTAAGAACCAGTTGGCGTCGTTCACAAGTAATGAACAGATGTCGCTGCAGTAGTCGCAAATTAATTGAAATTAAAAATCAATGGGTGCTGTGGGCTCCTTCGCATCAGCAGATTGTACAGACCGCCATAATCCAAGACATTATTGTACAGCAATATGCTACACTTTTTTTTCACTTGTACACTAACCTTATCAAATGACTTTGGAGCAGCACTGCTAACATGAACGCTAGCACCCTTGATAATGTGATCCTCTCCACACAGGGTCTGAGCTGAGTCAGCATCTGCAAATGTGACGAAGGCAAATGCTCGGTAGGGCTTTGGGATGAAAACATCAACCACCTCACCATACTTGCTAAAGTAATTGCGCAGATCTTCGGCACTGATGTCCTCAGTTACACGCCCAATAAAAACTTTACGGTTCATCATCGGATTGTTTCCATCCTGCGAATTGGAACAACTACATATAAATCTATCACGTACATACACAAGTGACACATTGTGGGATACATTTTTAATGACAGGAATGCCTGATTTTGAGAACACTGCATAACAAAATAACATTAACATAGTTTTCCTTGTTATGTCCAATAATGCTGTTTGAAGTAAAAATCAAATCCAAGCAAGCAGAAATAATTACATCCCTTGAAACTGACTGTCATCATCATGTCAACAAATCATTGTGGGATACATTTTTAATGACAGGAATCTGCCTGATGATGATTTTTTTTTTTTCCAAAAAGAACCTAAGAACGAAGCACAATGAAGCTGCAACTGCAGTGCAACAACTTGAATTCAATCTGCTGACGTTCACCACGTGCTGTGACATTATGCACAAACATAACAGGCTAACGACACTCATTTTCAAACAATCCACAATCTTTACACATCTAAACTCATCCATCCACATACTTCCAGAACCTATTTAGATTGGCTTCCTGCCAACTGTAGGATAGCTTCAATCTGCATAGGAAACAAACAGGAAAATGGTGAAGTAGAGCTATTCTGTAGACCATAAGTCTCATTTCAGCCATTACTACACCCTTGACATAATGTGTTGCATGGCATCTGCCACTGCTGCATAAAGCTTTTGATGTCAAATAAGATGATTTTTTTTGCCAAAAAGCACTTCAGAACCAAACAATGAAGCTTCAACTGCAACAGTGATCTGAATTAAATCTACTGAACCAGTAGAAGTTCATTACATGCGTCAACATAACGCACAATAATAAGATAAAATGCCAAAGACACTCATTTTCAAAACTTTTCAAACAAAATAAAGACACCATCTGAACTCAACCATCCACATACTTCCAGCATCTTAACTCAGCCATTCATATATTTTCAGCACTTAAAATCATCCATCCTCATACTTCCAGCACCTAAACTCACTCGTCCGCATACTTCCAGCACCTAAACTCACTCGCCCGCATATTCCAGCATCTAAACTCGTCAAACTACTTCTGGGACTGAAGACGCAGCAACAGTGATAAATGCAGTCAGCGACCCATAGCTTGACTGCTTGCATCAGCGAACGAGAGCTGACCAAGACCCTACTCCACCTCCAAGTGGTGGTCCTGGAAACAGGCTGCATCACGGCAGTCTGGCTGAGAGAGTTGGGATCGAAGAGGGAAGGCTAACCCAGTCCACAAAATGCCATGCCGAAAGGCGCAAATATCGCAGCTTTGCTGTAAACGGCAACACAACGTAACAAATGTCCTTTTCAGGACGAACGCAGAAGAAGAAACTACTCCCAGCATCTAAACTCACTCATCTGCTACTTCCAGCACCTAAACTCATCCATCCCCATACTTGCAGCATCTTAACTTATCCATCCACATACTTCAAGCATCTATCTAACCAGCCAGAAATATATGTCCAATGCACAAGCTTTTCTTTATCCTTACTGAATGTTATATACATTACATGCTTTCAAACATACCAACCATAATGCCATCATATAATCTTGCTCCCATAACTTTCTCTGTTTTCAAAAAATTAAGTTTTTAAAAAGTGACCTAGGTGTGGAAAAACACTATGTTAAAATATGAGATACTTAAATACAATTCAGCTTTTCTGCTGCTACAAGTTGAAACAGTTGGTCTTCCCTGTCTGAAATTGAAATATTTTTTTAAGTTTGAACAATGCACTGAAAACTAAACTTTAAACCCAATTTTCCCATAAAACTAAACATTGCAAACATATTTCTCAAAAATACATTTATTTCACTTGATATTCACAAAGTTTCCACGAGAACAACAAAAGTGACAAATAAATTAGCGCTTGCGCAGGTTGAAAGGATTAAAATGACAAGATCTCCACTGTGGAACTTATGGACAGAAACAAACATTAGTGAAAGTGAGGAAAACATGCAGGTGTAGGATTGGAGACAGCGACAAAACCAGCTGAAGGCATTACAAGGCAACCTTTATTCTGGAATCCCCAAGGTAACATGCTAAGACTTAAAAGCATGCCATGAAGAGAACTGGATACATAAAAAGAACCTGAGTGGATGGTACAGGACTGGAGAGCTTGGTGTAAACTTACTGAAGACATTTGCTTTTCAGGAGTTGAAAAGAATTTTTCATAAATTTTTGGCAATACTAGTATAATTGAATATACAACCGGTAGATTGTTAAAAAACATTTTATACCAAAAACATGCCTATTTAACCATGGTTTGTCACATGAGCAACATTATAACCTTCCTTTCTCACTAAGTCTCAGCAATACAATTATCCATAATGTAAACCTAGCACACACGTCTTGCATACAATACAAACAGAACTCCCACCACGCTGGCAAACACAGATTAGTCAGATGGTGACCATGACACCACAAATTGTCCTCAACAGAAAGCTAAAACCCTAAACATATCCTATAGTCCTGCCATGTCTAAATAAAACATTCATTACTGTTTTCAAACGATTCATGTTTAAAAGTACTAATTTCATAATGTGTAATGGCACAAGATAACCAGTCTTCTGCAACAGTTAACTGTCAAGCCTCAATCAGCAACACACAACCAAGGGAGTTATCTTTTGAAAATGTTTTTAATGAAATGCTTCCAAATGTATAACTTGTTGGGTACTTCAAAGATATAGCTTTATTAAGTGCATATAACAGATATGTGATGCTTTTATTTCACTGGGCCTTGAAGATACAAAGCCAGGGGTGCATAATCCCAGGTTCCGTGTTAAAAAAAAGGGCTTTATAATTTTGTCTTGGCATACTGAATTTTAGAACCAACATTAAGGATGGCTAAAAAAGATTTTCGGGTTGGCTCCTAGATTCAAAAGGGACTGCTTGCACCCCGGCTCTAAGTATTTTCTTTAGTAATAAATTCCATAGGTAAATATGTTTGTGGTCTGCATTTTTAATTCACAACAAGATACAATTATTCACCACTTGTTGGTCTAAATAATTGCTATACCATAAAAATAAGCACTTTTAACCAGACATGCACAAGATGACTTAATCCTCAAGAGACGTAGTTTTTGTTCTGCTCTCCCTACACATCCATCTTTTTTCTATTGATAGTATCTTGCATGCAACCTACATGCGTTTGTTGGAATCTGAATGTGCTCATTTTATCCAGCAAAAACATTTGTTTATTTAACCACATTTTCACACATAATTTTCATAATTAAAACACTTATTTTAATTAAGAAAAATGAAACCTTCCAGTGTATGAAAAAGTTCATAGAACATATTCTCAAATAGACCAGGGAGTCATAACCAAAGAATCAGCGCAGAATAAAATACTATTATGAAATTGATCATAATTGGATTGATCAAACGCATTCGAATCTTCCAACTAATTGCCTTCACTTGAAATAAGTGAAAATGCATTATCATACATGCTCATTTTGTGCAAAACGTCAACTATCAATCAAACAGCTGCTCTTCTAGAAAACAAAATGACTGCCAAGGATGTCAAAATGTGCATGCGTTTTCCCAATATTCAAATTTAAGTAAATTTTGAAATATACAACAATTCCTTTGGTACCAAAAAAATCTGTAGATTTAAATATTACTCCAAAATAAACGTTTGTTACACCTGTGTCTAAATAATGAGAGTGGATTATCAATTTACTTGAATACTGTCCATAAAGTGCTAAAAACTTTTTGATCTATATATGGTTTGTCACAATATTTTTTTTTATAAACGTCCTATTGCTTGGAAAGTAGTAATGTTACAAACCTGGTAATTACTCCCATCTTCATCCCCGTATCCTGAGCCAGAACCAAAGGCAAAGCTGCCCACTCTCGAACTGGCATACGGAGAAAAGTTGTAGGCCGAGGCCGGCTGGGAAGTTGTGGATCTGGTGTTCCAGTTGTTCTGCAAGTGGTTGAACAGTTTCTCTGCTTTTTATTTTGTGGGGGGGGTTACTATTTATGCACTTATTACCAACTGTGCCCAGTGTAGTTCACGGGATCTCTGATGAGACAAAGAGAGAATGTGGCTACTGCTCCCTCCCTCTGGCATGTCATACAAGGCAACTAATATGAGGTTGTGTATGAGGCTGGCAACCTCATCATGTCAAACAAATCTCACAGCAAGAGGAGCATGTGAATGAATGGTGCAGGCTTCCTACAAGGTAACCAGCTGCAGTGGTAGGTCCATGCTCCATAAGGATGACAAAGGAAAATGATAAATTACTAAGTGACTAAACAATTAGCTGTTGCTTTAAAATAGTGCCATAACTTGCAAACTCAAAAAAACTTGACATATCAGTTAAAATAAATGCAGTAACATTTTAGAAAATAATATTGGTAAATTTATAAAGTTCTATTTATGTTGGTTCCTAGGTGCTGAGCCAAATGTCAAGGGGAAAAGAGAAAGTTGTAATAAAACTAGGCTGTTTTAGCTTTCCTAATTATTACTTAAAATTTTGAGGGGGGAAAAAAATGAATAAATACAAAAACTAGCAACACATTCCAGTTGCATATGACCTAAAAACATTGGCCAGAACAAAATATACCTTCAGTGAGATTAAAGCTTAATAGCCAAAAAATATATACATTACAGACCTAATATTATGTCGACGCCGGGATTCAAACTTTGGCATCGTGTAACAAGTGATCGTCTTACATTTCCTAATTTTGACATAAATTTATCAATATTTAGCAGAAATCAGCAACTCAAAGGACGACTACTGTTAAGCACAAAGTGCCGTTACACGAGGATAAATGAAAATGAGTAAAAGATGTTTACTAGTGTGATATAAAGAAGAAAATAAAAGAGGTCCTAGAAAACCTAGCAATTAAAAGAGATCCAAATTAGACATCTAAAATACTTGGCCATATAAAAAGACATAACCTTGCTGAAGACCATAACTGGAGGAAGAGTTGATGTCAAATGTGCAAGAGGAAGACAGTGCTATAAGTGGTACCATAGCACTGAGATGGACAGGAAAGAGTCTATCAGAGTGCTTCATCAAGACAAGAGATAAAAGACGAAGATCAACTGCGGCTGACCTTTGCCGTGGAGATGACAGCTGATGATATTTTAATAAGATACATCTTTTATTCTAGAAGCTGAAAATAAAGATTTCATGCAATTGTTTTTGTGTTTTTTTTTTTGCTAAGCGTAAAAGAAAATTATGCACGTGCTAAGGGTAGAATCTGCAAAATTGGGTCCAACCTCTGACACTGTATGTGACCCCGCATTATATCAGGTCTGTAGTTTTTTTTTTTTTAAACATGGTGTTGCAGCAGCAAATCTAAAACTACTTTTATTCTAATTTCTGATGTCCCAAGTTTCAGCATTCTCTTGCGCCAGGGCATGAAATTTCCGGTCACCAACCAGAAATTTGAAGCAGGTGACCACGAGTTCAACTGAATATTTTATCGTCTTACTGTAGCTGTGACCAAGGTTCCTGATAGCGCCTTAAAAAGTTGGAATTATGTGCCTTGTTGCACTGCGGATAAAATATGAATTTCAATTGATTTTTTTACCAACAAATTTTTACTTATTTTGTTTTCTGATAGGTTTTCCTTGTTATTATATATTGGGCATGTAGCAAATTTCTTTCAAACATTTTCTAGAGTTTACGAGAATTTTCACGGTCCACAAGTACATTATTTTAAAGGATATGAGAAATGCCTTCATACTTGATGTACGGCATGCAATGAAAATAAACTTAGGCTAAACAATTATACAATTACTCTGAAACTTACTTTAAAAAATACTCCACCACAATGAATTCTATAAAAGAAGTTTATTCTAATACAACAGAATTACAATGAATAAATACCCTTCGGTTCCCCAAGGAGCATGGACCTTTAACAAACACGTCAAGTCCTATCGTTTGCCAATAGCTCCGGTCCTTTCCATGTATTCCTCATCCTTTTCATTTCTTCTCAAGTTCTCTTCTCCATGTCTTTTTTGTTCTACCTCTGCCTCTCTTACCAGGGGGATTTCAGAACAAGGACTGTCCTGTAATGCTGTCAACTGGCCGACCAATGATTATCTTATCGATTGCCAGCGTCTCCTTATCTATTGTTCCACTGGCACTTGTATTCTTCTTAACAGTTCCACATAGGTAACCTTGTCACAATCATAGTTTATGCTTCCTCTTTTTCTCTGATCCTTAGCTGCTGACTGTCAGTGCCATCACGCCTGGTGGCGTCTTGTAGGGCAGCAACAAAATGCTTCCACTTTGCTCGGTTGGCAGTGCCCCAGCTCTGGTTCAAGGATTTAAGAAATTTCTGGCATGCTGCGATATTTGTCACTCGTTTTTAATTGAAGGGCGCAAATTCAAATTGATCCTTGAGTAATGATGCAACCACTTTGCTGCTGAGTCAAAACCCATTAATTCATGTATTCAAGAGCCGTAAACGGTGAATTGTTTCCTGTCTTTACTTGTTTAGCCTTTGTCATTTCTCACAACAATTCGTTCATTTTGTCTCGAGCAAGTTTGTTGTTGATACCAAATTCTCACATTGCATGGCTTTCTGCGAATTCTATGACTTTCAGCTTAAAGCCAGCCTCGTAAGAAGTATGCTTTCTTTTCAAACTCGTAATAACACTTGCAGGAAAATATTTTTTAAAACTAAATGACGGTGTATTTAAACAGCTGCGTATGCCAGGAATCATTTAAAGAATAATGGACATTTTTTATTTACCGTATTTCGCATCGACTATGTTTTTATTTTAATAATTACCACAATTATCAGCCTAATATAATTGATAAAAACATGTTTAATGCCTTAAGATATTTTGCTAAAAACATTTAATGAAGCAGCAAGTTTATATCTGAAGGATACCAGTATGCGACGCGAAGGGGAAACAAAGGGGTGGGGTGGTGGTGTGCGCGCAATGCTGACCGATTTCACACATCTTTTTTTTTTTTTTTTTTGACTGGGCTAT
Organism: Oreohelix idahoensis; assembly: GCA_024509875.1. NCBI lineage: Eukaryota > Metazoa > Mollusca > Gastropoda > Stylommatophora > Oreohelicidae > Oreohelix > Oreohelix idahoensis. The sequence continues at coordinate 926 of JAMPIV010019826.1, read as the reverse complement.
AAGTCTCTGAGTACGTTTTTTAAGGTCCGAAATAGAAATAAATTTCTCAAATTATTCTCAGATATATATGGTAATTGTGACAGAATGGGGCGACCCTTCTCGATCTCTGTTTCACTACGGCAGTATCAGTTACATTTTCGTACTGATTTTTATTGCGTGCTTTCGAATTGTCGCACTTTCTTTCTCTCCTATGTGTAGCAGATATTTTGTATATTTCTTCTTACACCTCTCTCAGAGATAAGTCATCACGTCTGTTTGTTACCCGTCCCTTCCCTAAACATTTGCTGGAGCGGCTGATATAATATTATCGACAACCATGTTGGTTAATATCGGCAGCGGCCGACATCAGCTTATCATTTAATACGGGATGACACATTCTGGACAGACAGGACGACTGACAAGATTACTTTCGATAAAGTAATAAGACCTCACCAACCCCCCCCGAATCCCTTTTTATTCCATAATCCAACACCCATTATCATTACCATACACCCAACCCATATATCAACCCTCTATCCCCTCCCCCCCCCTCCAATCCCCTCCTACTCAAACCTCCTAACCCATAACCTCCCTTCCAAATATTCCCACACAATCCTTACCAACCACTCCCCTTCACCCCCCCAAAAACCACCTCCCTCATCTTCCCCATCCACACCCATCTACCACTCTCTTCCAACCCACCCCACCTCCACCTCCCCCCTACCCCTAACCTCTTCCAACAACCCTATCCAACCAACCAACCACACCTCCCCATACATATCCTCCTTCAATTTACCTAATACCCAAAACCCAAACAAAAAACCAACCAACCCAAATCCACCACATAACACCATCTAAATTATCATACCTTTCTTATACACTACCCTAAAAAACCATTCCAAATATCTAATCATTCCCCACCCATCTTCTTATACATTAATAAACCA
>JAMPIV010019825.1:0-108346 GCA_024509875.1 Oreohelix idahoensis | reverse complement strand
GCGAGTTTCTATCTCGTTGGTCAAACTTGGCTTTATCATAATAGGCTTTACCCTTGTTAAATTTATCTCTGTGCTCAAATTTAGGTTGATTTTGGTTTTGTGGAGCTTTATTGTGGTCTATAGGCTTCTTCTTTAAACTTTCTATCTCAGACTGGGCTGCCTGATATCTCTCAGCCACATTTAAGATCTCCCCCAGCCTCTCAGCACCCTGTTCCGTGAGAAACTTTCTCAGGTCTGGAGCCATGGACTCTCTTAACTGCTCAGTCATAATCATTTCCTTTAAATCTTGGGTTTTCCCCAGAGCCGTCCATTTCTCCAGGTATGTCTCCAGGCGTGCAGAGAACTGGTGGTAAGTCTCTCCAGTCAACAGTTTGGCATCCCTAAATTTCTTTATGTAAAATTCACTGTTTTTCTCATATCTAACTAGAAGAGCTTGCTTAAGAATGTCGTAGTCATCTTGATCATCCTTGCTCAGTTTGGCGAAGACCTCATAAGAGGTTCCCCTAAGCCCCTGAGATACCTTCATACTCCATCTCTCTTTCTCTAGCCCATACATAGTAGCTAACCTTTCAAATCTAGATAAAAATGACTCAATATCATCATCTTTTTCTACAAATGGGTCCAACTGGAACCCCATGGCTGAGGTTGAGGTAACCTGGCCTGCAGCAGAGTCGGCGATGGATGAGCTACTTCCATTTTTAGGAGCATGGCCTTGTAACTCCAACTCCCTTAGTCGTAGTTCATGTTCCCTTTGGAGTCTTTTATCTTCTCTCTCAGCCTCAAGTCTCCTTTCTTCTTTCTTCGCCTCAGCCTCAAGTTTCCTCACCTCTAACTGCAGCCTCTTGATCTCAGCCTCCCTATCAGCCTCTAATTTCTTAAGCTCCCTAGCAACCTCTAACATAATTCTCTTCTCCTCAGCTAATCTCTTATCTTCCCTTTCCATATACTTATCGCACTCTGATGTCACATACTGAATCAGAGCTTGCCCATCTAAATTCATTTCCTTTGCAGTCTGCACAGCAGCAGATCTGTATTTGGCCATATCTGCCATTTTATAGTTAACAATATGAAATACTATCCACTACCTTAACTAATTAATCAACTCTAAACACAAGACAAAGGGCAATGATATCTCAAACCACTCTCAGATTATTTTTTTACTATTATATTTTACAAATACTGGGACTAGTGACTCACTTAAAGTAGGGTACTAAGAACCTTTAAATCCCGGAAGAGCGTCCCAATTAATGTGGTGAATTGATTGTTATTATTGGTTACAATATTATATTAATGGTATCTGGTGTGAGGTCAGCTCTGCAAGTCCCTGAGATTTATTAAATACAAATACGTTTACAGGGTACTTGTCTGCTTCCACCACGACCTCACCCGATTATATATCTTCCCCTACTGAAGTGTATTGGTGTGTGTAGGTTGTCTAGCAAGTGTCTAGGGTATATGCAATGTGATGAAGTGTATGAACAGGACAACAACTACACCTATTACTAATAAACAATGATTAAACAAGTCACTGGGTAAAGTTTGGAATGTAACTTATTTTTTTATAATTTATTTTCCTGTATCTAGTTGGATTGTTTGTGATATCAATTTCCCAGACAAGTCTTATCTGAGGTCTCTGGAACCAGGCTGGTTGAAGTATGTATAAACGCCAGCCTCCACTGCCAAGACACGATTCTGCTTCTATAGGTAAATCACTGTGTAGGCACTCAGTATTTAGGCCTCACTGCAGAACTTAAGGACAGGTGTTAGGTCACCTGGGCTCACTCGTAGATGAAACTCTGGAACAATACAAATGTGTCCCACTCAGCATCTAATAATCTCTCTCTTTCATTATTCTAACATGGCAATATCATCAGACATCAGTATGGTAACTAAACACTTAGTTAACGTTTCAATTTGGTTGGTACCCCTTTCTGGATAAATGACTTTCAAACCACCGTTTGACATTTTCCTTGATAAAGGAAACATTTTACATTAATACTATCAAGTCATGTACAGTCACGGTGACTTGCTGAAGAAGACGGCCAGTGATCTTCCTGGTCTTATGTCATAACACAACATTTTTTTCATCATATTTACTTTTCTTTTCTCCCCATATGGCAGAGAGCCTGCCTGGCTTTTCTACACCAGGTTAATACTGTTTCCTAACAACGCTGTGAAACAACACAGAGTTTTGATGTTAGCTTCCCTCCAGATAAATGTTTCCCCTTTAAGGTTCATACAAATTCAATAATGCATACATAATAATGATAAAAATGACAATATAAATGTTAATATAAAGGTTTTCATAATTACCGCAATCAAAGAAAATTTTATACACCAAGTTGTAGAATAGGGCGATATATGGTAACAAATCCAGATCGCTGCCTGTGCAGAATTAGCAAACAAGTAAGTACTCCTTCCTTGTCTTAAAACCACTTCTTTAGTGTATAAATTTTAGTTAACAAGTGGCCCCGAATACCAACTACTAATTGGTTTTATACAACCGTTAGTCTATTACACTACAGCCAATCAGAGACTGTTTCGTGAATAGCGTTCCTTTTCAAATAAAACTGACCTCAAATATTCAAATTAAGGACTTAACCCCATCTACGGGCGAAAACTGAGAAAGATTTTCAAGTTCATCTGTCTGTGTGTCTTCTGTCCAACTTCTGTATTTCTTAATAGTTTTAAATACTAATACCTACTTATTAATCTGCTGTTATCTATTACACAGTCAGTACATATTTATTCTTTTAAGACTTTCTAATGCCTCGTATCGTTTGATTTCCTACAACGCTTCAAATAAAACATTTCCTCTCCAATTCAAATTAAATTGTTAAACACGAACTAAGGTCACGCCGTCTCACCCCTATTTAGGCATGCAGACCGAACGGCGCCCAAAGCTTGCAAAGCTTTAGTATATATCGTCCAGAACGCGTGTCGAGAAAAAGGGGGTCCAAACGCCAGGCATGGTATCGCATTTCTAGCACAAGAAAATCTTTTATCTCAAAACCAACGCTAGCAAAGTGTATAATGTTAAACCGCGGCAAATCGTTTAGGCCTTACTTCGGTATACAAATTTTAGCGTGCGGCTGGCATATGGGAGGAAGCCAGTCAGACACAAACGGGCTGGGTCTATATATTAGCATTGGGAGTACAATTCTATGGAATTTAGCGTTTGTTCTCACAGATTTTACTACAACACTCAACACATCTGATGTGGACAACGATGACAGGAAGGCATTTCCTTAGTTCTTTATTTACAGGAGAAACAAAACTTGAACGTGAAGAAAATTGTTGGCAAAATTGTCATCAACCAGCCTTCCACATACTCTGACTGGCTATCTGGAATGATTCAAAACATATGCTGCTGCTCACTCTCTCGCTTATATTCTCTAGTTGTGGTCTGGCCTCAAGTTGAGACCCACTGCATGTTATTCATACTTTCCTTACTGTCGTTTTTATTCTTAACAACATCTCTTCTATCTCTGTTAGTTGTAAAACAAAATGTCACTTTGGTGTCTCAGTATGCAACTGGCCTAACCGCCAGGGATGGACAAGTTTACAAAATGTTAACATCACAAAACAACTCAGCTACGGTTCCCACGTGAAACACGACGACACATTTAATTCTATATTGAAAACATAATCTACCTAATGGCCTAAAAGGGATGTAACCTTTATCTGTACTCTATACCCGTCTATGTTTCTTTCAGTTATTTTGACTCTGATTAATTATCTTCTTTATAGTCACCGGCTACATGATCACTGTGCTGTGCCACTAAAACATCCCAACGTGCCAAGGTGGCAGTAACACTAGAGATAAATGCCAGATCTATGATACTACCTGTGTACCTTGGTTTAGTCGCAGTCTTATCGGGAGGTCATCATTTAAGATAGCCATACCCTAGTTATTGCCAGTTACTTGACCCCACTCCTTACATCTAGCGCTGAAATTATCAGCAATTAAACACCTTTTGATAGGTTGATCCAACAATCCCAGCTAGGAAAGGCCAGTTACTACCTTCTGGAAGATGATCTACGTGTGCACATAAATTGAAGATTTGCCATTTCTGGCCATCAATATTCAATGTGGTTCCTTGCAATTCCACGTCTTCATTGTCATGGGCACTGGTATCCAACCAGTTATGAGGGAGCTCGTTCTTTACATGCGTTGCTTGCCCTCGTCTACCTGGCCCACTTGGATTTGTTAGACATTTGTAGCCTTGGTAATTAATGCTGACCTGCTCTTTTAAGTTTGTTTCTTGGAGCATTATGATATCAAAGTTATATACTGTAGTGGATTTGATGGTACTGTATGGTTGTGATATTACCTAGTGTGATGCATGAGGTCAGCTGTGAAGGCTCCTGAGATAAATGTAGCTGTGAATTTACAGAAGGCCCTTCTTGCTACCACTTACGACCTCACACATATCTTTTTTACTAATGAATGTGGCTACGTTAAAATCTAGGGTACTGATATGTAATGTGTTGTGGTAGATTACATACACACACACACAGATATTTAATAAGTCTAATAATATTAATAAAATTTATAATACACTGAACTAACTCAAGCTGTTTAAATTTTGATATTAAATTTTCTTTAAGTTTATTTGTTCTGAACCAAGGTTTTATTTTGGTCAGAACATATGAAAAATTTTGAAATTATGAATGAAATGCATGAATATATGTCATAATAAAATAGAAAATGTGTACATATGTATTTCAAATGACTGGTTAATAGTAATTATCTTAAGATAGTCCCAGGAGACTTTATTTCTAGATATGCTGTTGGGGTGATATCATCACTCCCTGTCTATGACTACCAAACATTGTCCCTTTCACTGATGGGAGTAATACAAGTTTTATTTCCCAAAATGTTGTGGGTTCTAGTGATGGTAATATAGTTGGTGTGTTAGTTAGTAAATAAGTTGGTGAAGGTCCAGCAGGCCAGACGCTCACGTATCTTGACTGAGTAGTTCTGGTGCTGGAATCTGGTGGCCCCACCTCTCCGTGCTTGGGGGCAATATAAGGCTGCTCTGACAAAATACTAGACTGCACTGGTCCACACTTGTATTTATCAACACAGCATTTGACACCACTTTGGTGCCAAACAGAAACTCACACTTCTGCAACAAAAGTATTGGGTCATGTGTCAGAACTCTACCTCCTGAGCCACTTCTGCACACAACACTACACAACAACACCACATAGACGGGGTCAGATCTCTCTGACCATACAGCACATCTTACCAAGTTGGTTTCACATAGTACTAGTTCCCCAAGACTACATATTCTGAAATATGTTCATTAGCTTCCTGCTATTGAATAAGATAGGTGATATGTTCCACTGATCTCAACACTTGATCCGCCCTTCATAATCCTTGCTGGCGTTTATGTATTTTGTTTGTCTCTAGACCCTGAACTTGGGCTGGGGATCTAGAGCGAATCCTTACTTGTTGTAAGGGATAGATTTTGATATGGCAGTATCAAATCACTCGAAACATTAAACAATATTAAAATATACAAAGAAATACTTTCATTCTTACCAGAATTATGAATAGAGAACACAGTTATATTCTAGCAAAACTCAGCTGAGCTGCTGGCTCTAGTATAGCGTCCCTCTAAATATGGAATAGCTGTCTGGGAAATACACCACTGAATTATTTACTGTGTCTACTACTGGACAGCTTTTAGTTGAATGGCAAAAATGCGCGTCTGTGCGCCAATAATATGATTATCTTTGGCCAATCACCGACTTTCCCCCTTTCAAATTTCAAACCTCCTACCAAAAGTCAATTCAGTCATACCTCAGTCAAGTATGTATTATTGTCTGTTGGTCCGTCTGTCTCTAGTTGCTTTTAAAAAAAAAAAAACACGCTTGGTTCTACATGCCTTTCTACACGAATCGGTCTCTAGAGTTATTTTTAGCCACAATTTTCCACTATTTCCCCTTCTCTTTCATTCCAACTAGATTTTAGCACTTGAGTCTCAAGGCCGCAATTTTTGAAAATTAGTGACATTTTTTTAACAGTGCAGTCGCTCGTCTGTTATGAACAACACAGTCTTTTGTCAATATCTTCCTTATTATCTATCCGTCTGTATAAATGAAAGCATATTATTTCTCTGCTCAAAATGGTCTATCAGACTAGCTAGGTTTTATATTCCTAACATTATTATTAAGAAAAAGTTACTTTTTCAAGGTTAGTTGTTTTTTTTTTTAAATATGTTCGAGCATCTTCTGTAATGCGTTTGCCGATGAATTCAAATAAAAGGACTAAGTATCGTAAAAGCGTCCAAGAAATGACTGTTGCGTATAATAGCTAAGGTCCCTTTTGTCCATTTCTTTACATTGTGTCAACTTGGGGACGTGATTTTTTTTCCTTTCCCCACCAATTGCGTCTTTTTAGCCTTGCTAGTTTCAAGCACGTGTTCAGTCATATTTTTTCTTTTTGATCTCCGTTCCCTCCCGTCTCCAAGGGTAAACGTTTTGTCTTCACGTCTACAAGTTAGTTTCCATGGCGGGTATTGAACCGCGGCATGGGCGATCATGTCTTCTAGTAGCTTATGATTTATTTTTATCTCTACATTTTATCTTTGGAGATATTTTAACGTTGTATCACGGTTAAATTTATCACACGTCTCCCCACTTGAAAACATGCCTACGGCAAGTTCCAAAACCAGTGATACACATAGATAAAATTACCCCTCACGCCTACCACTACTCTAATTTTGATCACAGGGGTGCCGACTGAGGAAATCTGCACTGACATTCAATGACCCTGGGATGTACTCAATACTAAACTGATAAGGTTGCAGTAATAAACACCACCTCAACAATCTTGCGTTTTCATGCTTAGCCTGAGATAAGAATACCAGGGGCTGATGATCCGTCTGGACCACAAAAGTCCTACCATACAGATAGATTTGAAACTTCTTTATTGCCCATATTAACGCTAAACATTCTTTTTCGCTTGTGGAATATCTTTGTTCCGCCTTATTCAATTTGCGGCTTGCATAAGCGACTGGGTTCAGTTCCCCATCAGGTGAAGATGATCTTTGCAACAAAGCCGCCCCGAGTCCTACATTACTTGCATCTGTTCTTACGACAAAGTTCTGTGTCAAATCAGGCAGTTTGAGAATAGGCTTGCTAGTGAGTTTTTCCTTTAACTCTTGGAACGCTAATTCACATTGCGCAGTCCAAATTATTTTATCTGGATGTCCCTTGCGAGTCAAATCAGTCAGAGGAGCACATATTGAGTTAAAATTTTTGATATGTTTTTGGTAAAAACCACATAACGACACGAATGATCGCACGTCCTTTTTTGTTTGTGGTATATGTGCTCTCTGCAGTTTTTCCAAGTTCTTGGGGTCAAGGGTCATGTTACCCTGATATACAGTGTGTCCCAAGAATTCCAACTCTTTGCATCCAATACAACATTTTGTTGGCCTAGCAGTTAAGTTCGCCTCCCTAAGCCTATCAAATAACATTTTTAGGGAGTCAATGTGTTCTTCAAATGTCTCTGTGGCGACGAGAATATTATCCATGAAAGTCGTGATACATGGGTTATTCAGGGGATCCAACAATTTGCGCATCATCCTTGAAAATACACTCGGAGCATTTTTCAGTCCGAATGGTAGCATGTTGAATTCATAATGTCCATCCGAAGTGCTAAAAGCCAAATAAGGCCTCACTTCAGGCTTCACTGAAATCTGGTAATAGCCTTTACTAAGATCCACCTTTGAAAAGTATTTTGCCTTGTTTAATCTGGCAAATAACTGTTTTGTGTCTGGTAATGGGTCCCCTTGTCCTTCTGTGACAGCATTCAGTTTCCTGTAATCTATGTACAGTCTGTGTTCCCCAGACGGTTTTCTCAACAAAACTACACTAGAGCTAAAAGATGATTCACTGTGTGAAATAATCCACTCCTTCAACAAATAATCTATTTCTTCTTTCAATGCCTTCTCCTTCGTGAACGGAATAGAATAGGCTCTCATACAGATTGGGTTGGAGTCTACCAGTTTCATGTCATACTGTGGCAAATTTGTATGTTCTGGTTTATCTGTTAATACATCTGTATGTTCCTCCAGAACCTGTTGAACTCTCTCCCTCTGGTTTTTAGTCAGGTGCTTACTGACTTTTACCTGTGCTGCTGTTTCACAAGGATATAATGGGTATTCATGTGAGGTGAGTGGTTCCTTTTGCATTTGAGTTGCGATAGCCAAGGTCAGTAAGGGGGTGCTTTCCTGGAGTGGTCTGTCCAGATACTTCTTTAAAAGGTTTACATGATAAACTTTCTCCTTCCCCTTTTTTGTCAATTTTATAGTTTGTTCTAGACACCTTCTCTAGAACCGTATATGGACCTTGCCATCCAATTTGTAATTTATTCTGGCTACCGGGTAGTAGAAGCAGCACCTTCTCTCCCACAGCTAGTTCTCTGTCCTTTGCCTTCCTATTAAAATATGCTGCATGTTTCTTCCTGGCTTGTTTCAAATTATCATTTGCCAGTTTCCATCCAGCTTTCAAACGAGTGGTCAGTTCGTTCACGTATTGATAAGATGAGGTAACAGTCTCCTCTGCCTTCTCATCTGTCCAGGTCCTTAATAATGCTTCTAATGGACCTTTTATGGGTCTCCCAAATAGCAGAGTTGCGGGAGCCATCGCGGTTGAACTATGTGGTACCTCCCGATACGCAAACAACGCGGCGGGCAGGAATTGATCCCACAGATCCGGTTTTTCGTGTGCCAGCTTTCTCGGGATAGAAATGAGAGTCTCATTGAACCTCTCTACCTGGCCATTCTCTTGCGGATGGTACGGACTACAATGAAAGTGTCTGGCTTGAAATAGCTTAAAAACTTCTTCCGTTAGTTTCCCCTTGAACTGTGAGCCATTATCAGTCAAGATTTGATGCGGGAATCCTAATCGGGTGAATATTGTAAGTAATGCCTCTGCTACATGTTTTGAATCAATTGATGGCAGGGCTACCGCCTCTCCCCACATAGAACAAGTGTCCACCAGAGTAAGGATGTAACTGTTCCTCCTCTTGGTCCGAGTGAGAGGTCCCACAATATCCACTGCAACCCTCTCAAATGGTGTTCCCACTATGGGCATTTCCCCTAGAGTTGCAGGAGCAGTCCAATGCTTTGGAGCTACCCGTTGACATTCTGGGCAGGATTTGATATATCTTTTTATATCCTCCGTTATCCCTGGCCAGAAGTAATGACAAGCTATACGCTGCCCTGTGGCGCTGATCCCCATGTGACCACTGAAGGGAATCGCATGCCCGAGTTCCATCACTTTATCCCTATATGAAGCGGGAAGAACCAGCTGGTTGTGACCATTTGTTCCAGTTCCAACCTTCCTATATAATAGTTTGTTCTTCATAAAGTATTCTCCCTTGCTTGGAGGTGTGTGGCATTTGGGCAATTTTTTGAAACATGGCTTACGGGTCTTATCCTCAGCCTGCGCCTTCCTCATCTCCTCTGGATGAGCATTAATAGGTTCACCTTCTTCCTCCTTTTTCCGTGACCTGGTCTGCCCTGTCGCCATGATCACAGGTCTCTCGGGATTCCCCAAGAAGACGTATCTACACCCCAATATCAGAGGGTAGATTGGTTCATCTATCACTGCTGCTCTGATTCCTCCTTCCACATAGCGAGTTTTCACCGTTATCCTTGCGATGGGAAGTGTCATGAGTGGTATGTCCTTAGTCGCCCCTTGTATTTACACTGTTTCTGTGGTATACTGACTTGGGTCCACTAGGCTAGACTTCACAACTGAATCATAATCCAAACCTGTATCATAAAGGTACCTTATGGTGACCCCATTACAAATAACATCCTCACAAACTGGAGGGTGATAAGGTTCCTGCTGTCCATTAGGATTAACCTTTAATCTTTGAGTCCCCGACTTCATTGCAGCAATGTTTGAAGGTTTCCTTCTACAAAATTCGGTGTTATGGTTATCTTTCTTGCACCAATTGCACCATCTTTTTCCTTGGTTCAACGGTTTTCTTTCATTGTATTTTTGGTCATTGAACTGTGAGTTTCTGTCACGATAGTCATTTCTTGGCCGTTCAAGGTTTGTCCTACCTTTATTACCCTGTTCTCTATTACCAAATTTATTAAATTGCTGTGGAACTTTAAAATTGTCTATGTGCTTCTTTTTAGCATCACTTACCTCTGCCTGGGCTGCCTGATACCTCTCAGCGACATTTAAAACCTCCCCCAACCTCTCTGCACCTTGTTCCATGAGAAATGTTCTCAAGTCTGGAGCCATGGACTCTCTCAATTGCTCTATCATGATCATCTCTTTAAGATCTTGGGTCTTCCCCAGAGCAGTCCATTTCTCCAAATAGGTTTCCAGTCTGGCAGAGAATTGGTGGTATGTCTCCCCAGACAACAGTTTGGCATTTCTAAATTTCTTACGATAAAATACACCATTTTTTTCGTATCTTAACAACAAAGCCTGCTTTAACATGTCATAATTGTCTTGGTCTTCTCTGTTCATTTTTCCGAAGACTTCATAAGAAGTACCTCTTAGTCCCTGTGATAACTTTAAACTCCACCTCTCTCTCTCTCTCTCTAACCCATATGTAGTAGCTAATAACTCAAAACGACTGAGGTACCCCTCTATGTCATCGTCTTTCTCAACAAAATGGTCTAAATGAAACCCCATAGCTGATGTTGAGGCACCCTGACTAGCTGCAGCATCTGAGGCAAAAGGGCTGGCACCATTTTCAGGAGCATGGCCTTGTAATTCCAGCTCCCTTAGTCGTAATTCGTGCTCCCTTTGCAACCTTCTATCTTCTGCCTCCCTTTGCTGTCGTTTTTCTTCTGCCTCAATCTGCAGCCTCTTAATTTCTTTTTCAGCCTCTAAATTAACCTCTTAAGCCTACCTTTCAGACTCTAATTTTCTTTCGGCCTCTTTTTCTAATCTTCTTTCTTCCCGTTCAATATATTTGTCACATTCTGCAGTTACGTATTGAATTAAACCCTGACCATCCATTCCCATATCCTTCGCCGTTAGCACAGCAGCTGATCTGAACTTTGCCAGCTCCGCCATACGTTTTAGACAATTTAGCAATGAGCAAGATAAATCTCTAACCAATTAATAACTAAAGTAATTCTAATTAATTAATTAATCAATTAACTACCACTGGCTGTGAAGATTCACCAACTTTTATTTTAAGGGACACTTTTAATTTTTACAATTAGTCCCCCTAATTTAATTCTCCCATCAGGAGATCCTAATATTACTGATAAGCTAATTATCCCTGGACAAGACCCCAATATATGTAGTGGATTGGATGGTACTGTATGGTTGTGATATTACCTAGTGTGATGCATGAGGTCAGCTGTGAAGGCTCCTGAGATAAATGTAGCTGTGAATTTACAGAAGGCCCTTCTTGCTACCACTTACGACCTCACACATATCTTTTTTACTAATGAATGTGGCTACGTTAAAATCTAGGGTACTGATATGTAATGTGTTGTGGTAGATTACATACACACACACACACAGATATTTAATAAGTCTAATAATATTAATAAAATTTATAATACACTGAACTAACTCAAGCTGTTTAAATTTTGATATTAAATTTTCTTTAAGTTTATTTGTTCTGAACCAAGGTTTTATTTTGGTCAGAACATATGAAAAATTTTGACATTATGAATGAAATGCATGAATATATGTCATAATAAAATAGAAAATGTGTACATATGTATTTCAAATGACTGGTTAATAGTAATTATCTTAAGATAGTCCCAGGAGACTTTATTTCTAGATATGCTGTTGGGGTGATATCATCACTCCCTGTCTATGACTACCAAACATTGTCCCTTTCACTGATGGGAGTAATACAAGTTTTATTTCCCAAAATTTTGTGGGTTCTAGTGATGGTAATATAGTTGGTGTGTTAGTTAGTAAATAAGTTGGTGAAGGTCCAGCAGGCCAGACGCTCACGTATCTTGACTGAGTAGTTCTGGTGCTGGAATCTGGTGGCCCCACCTCTCCGTGCTTGGGGGCAATATAAGGCTGCTCTTATGTTCCACTGATCTCAACACTTGATCCGCCCTTCATAATCCTTGCTGGCGTTTATGTATTTTGTTTGTCTCTAGACCCTGAACTTGGGCTGGGGATCTAGAGCGAATCCTTACTTGTTGTAAGGGATAGATTTTGATATGGCAGTATCAAATCACTCGAAACATTAAACAATATTAAAATATACAAAGAAATACTTTCATTCTTACCAGAATTATGAATAGAGAACACAGTTATATTCTAGCAAAACTCAGCTGAGCTGCTGGCTCTAGTATAGCGTCCCTCTAAATATGGAATAGCTGTCTGGGAAATACACCACTGAATTATTTACTGTGTCTACTACTGGACAGCTTTTAGTTGAATGGCAAAAATGCGCGTCTGTGCGCCAATAATATGATTATCTTTGGCCAATCACCGACTTTCCCCCTTTCAAATTTCAAACCTCCTACCAAAAGTCAATTCAGTCATACCTCAGTCAAGTATGTATTATTGTCTGTTGGTCCGTCTGTCTCTAGTTGCTTTTTAAAAAAAAAAACACGCTTGGTTCTACATGCCTTTCTACACGAATCGGTCTCTAGAGTTATTTTTAGCCACAATTTTCCACTATTTCCCCTTCTCTTTCATTCCAACTAGATTTTAGCACTTGAGTCTCAAGGCCGCAATTTTTGAAAATTAGTGACATTTTTTTAACAGTGCAGTCGCTCGTCTGTTATGAACAACACAGTCTTTTGTCAATATCTTCCTTATTATCTATCCGTCTGTCTAAATGAAAGCATATTATTTCTCTGCTCAAAATGGTCTATCAGACTAGCTAGGTTTTATATTCCTAACATTATTATTAAGAAAAAGTTACTTTTTCAAGGTTAGTTGTTTTTTTTTTAAAATATGTTCGAGCATCTTCTGTAATGCGTTTGCCGATGAATTCAAATAAAAGGACTAAGTATCGTAAAAGCGTCCAAGAAATGACTGTTGCGTATAATAGCTAAGGTCCCTTTTGTCCATTTCTTTACATTGTGTCAACTTGGGGACGTGAATTTTTTTCCTTTCCCCACCAATTGCGTCTTTTTAGCCTTGCTAGTTTCAAGCACGTGTTCAGTCATATTTTTTCTTTTTGATCTCCGTTCCCTCCCGTCTCCAAGGGTAAACGTTTTGTCTTCACGTCTACAAGTTAGTTTCCATGGCGGGTATTGAACCGCGGCATGGGCGATCATGTCTTCTAGTAGCTTACGCATTATTTTTATCCCTACATTTTATCTTTGGAGATATTTTAACGTTGTATCACGGTTAAATTTATCACATATACCACTTTTTATATAATAGTCACACGTTGATTGGCGCTCCGGCAGTTCCAAAACCCTACACGTATAAATACGCCTGTCAGTTTTATTGCTATGTCTCCTTTTGCCATCTCTTCTCTTTCTCTCCCTTCTCTTCTCTTCTCACATGTTCCTTATTTCCTGTCTGCACCTGCCATGGGGCGCTAAAATGACTTGACAGTGCCACAGAATCAAATATGTTTTTAGTCTCAAATTACGACTTTCTTCGTTACATCATTTTTTAAAACATTTTACTCGATTTCGCCGTCCAAGGCGACTGTCTTGTTCGCATAATGGTAATGTCTGTCCTTGCTAGCATACCTCGGGATATCATGAGCCATTCTAGATGTTCTTTTCTTTCCTTGTCTGTAAAACCTCAACTCTAAAGGGGTGCTTTTGCATCCACTTGGTTCACATATATGCTTTCCATTCTTCAGTTCGATGCACTAACACTTGGTTCACGTATATGCTTTCCATGCTTCAGTTCGATGCACTAACACTTGGTTCACGTATATGCTTTCCATGCTTCAGTTCGATGCACTAACACTTTACATCATAAAGTATATGACAAGCCGTGTTTTGTGAGAGGCGCGTTGTCTTAAAGCAAAGGAAGATTTTGAGTGCGCGTCTTTTTGTGAGAAGATCTGCATAGTACTGTCCATTAACTGTGTTGCCACGAGGCAGATAATCTTTCGAAAGGACACCTTTGCCGTCCCAAAAAACAGTCAGCATCACTTTTCCTGCAGATTTCTGCGCCCTCGGCTTGACTGACACTTTTTGAGCAACTGTTGACCGCAATTTACCCTCGTT
Source organism: Oreohelix idahoensis (assembly GCA_024509875.1). Lineage (NCBI taxonomy): Eukaryota > Metazoa > Mollusca > Gastropoda > Stylommatophora > Oreohelicidae > Oreohelix > Oreohelix idahoensis. The sequence continues at coordinate 94,172 of JAMPIV010019825.1, read as the reverse complement.
TGCTTCTGTTCACGTGTCAACAGTCGAGGAACCCAGCGTGCACACACTTTTCTCATGTTCAGTCTGTTGTGTAAAATTCTATAAACTGTTCTTTCATTTAGTTTTACTCTACTAGCTATATCCACAATTGTCATTTTTCTTCACTCTTGTTGCCTTTTCATCGTTGCACTCTGAGGCTGGTCTACCAGATCTTGGCAGATCAGCAATATTTGAGCAGCCGCACTTAAACTGTTGACACCAGTTTTTTTAACCGAAGTATATGAAGGACAAGAATCACGAAACACTGGTTCCATCTCCATGTGTATTTCTGTAGGTGTTTTTCCCTGAAACATCAGAAATTTTATCACAGCTCTAGCCTCCTTCTTTTCCATTCTTTTGTCAAATCTTTGGAGCAGTAGAACCGGTCAATAGGGTACATTGTGCCATGCACCGTAGCGGGTAAACCCATAGAAGAAACAAACGCGTACTTCACACATTCAGTGCAAATATGATGAACTTTAAATTTGCCAAGTTTCATCTTCCTCCTGTGACTCCTTCATGATCAGGCCAAAGACTTATGTCAATCCCCTTGTATGTCAAAAGTAAAGTGTAAAAGACAAATATAAGTGTTATGATGATAACTGTTCTACATCAAGATTCAAGACGTGACATTTAGTTTTAAAGGACATTTGAAGGAACATTCTGTTTATTTTGAAGAACTTTTTGACTAATTAATAATAACAACTCCGCTTTTGAATAAGTGAAAAATTAATATTTTATTTAATCCAATTTCATCATTTTTCATCATTCATAATTGCACAAGACGAAAACCAAAGATAGATCTACGTAATAAATGATTCAGTAATTGTAATCCTCTGACTTATCAATTTTATATTGTTGCACTTGAGTTTTTATGGAATTGTTGATTATCATAGGTTAGTTACATAGAAAAGGTGCAATCTTAGGCTCTAACTTTAATCTGATTAATATCTGAAGTCGAGACCTTCACAGCCGTAACTATCCTGTGATACCAGTGCTTTTTTCTGACACTGGGACTATTCTCTTTCAGACAGAATTCTTTTCTGTTCTTTCAGTAACTACTACTGACCCCTATACACATAGAAACCTTTCGCTACAGTAATTCTGAACTCATCAAATATAAACCTTCAGTTTGACATAGAAATAGGAAAAATATTCATTTATAATTTTATGGTTTTTTTTTTTTTTAAAAAAGGAAATATTTTGTTAATAAAAATATGTTTTAGTTTGTCACAAACACTGCGAACATTTAAGTTGCATTGTTAAGGTGTCATTGTGCGAAAATGTGTCTTAAACTGCACGTTGTTTCTTAATAAAATTTACTTTCAGTTTGGCACAGAAACTGTAAAAAAGTTAAGTATTTTTCTATATTTTTTCCCTTGTTTTGTTTTTCTGGATTTTTTTTTTAATTTGAAGGTTTCAGTTTGACACAGTAATATGAAGGTTTCAGTTTGACACAGTAACATGAAAGTTTCAGTTTGACACAGTAACATGAAGGTTTCAGTTTGACACAGTAACATGAAGGTTTCAGTTTGACACAGTAATATGAAGGTTTCAGTTTGACACAGTAATATGAAGGTTTCAGTTTGACACAATAACATGAAGGTTTCAGTTTGACACAGTAATATGAAGGTTTCAGTTTGACACAGTAACATGAAGGTTTCAGTTGGACACAGTAACAAGAAGGTTTCAGTTTGACACAGTAACATGAAAGTTTCAATTTGAACAGTAACATAAATCTTTCAGTTTGACACAGTAACATGAAGGTTTCAGTATGACACAGTAAAATGAAGGTTTCAGTTTGACACAGTAACATGAAGGTTTCAGTTTGACACAGTAACATGAAGGTTTCAGTTTGACACAGTAACATGAAGGTATCAGTTTGACACAGTAACATGAAGGTTTCAGTTTGACACAGTAATATGAAGGTTTCAGTTTGACACAGTAACATGAATGTAACAGTATGACACTGTAACATGAATAAAAATGTGATTATATTTTTAGGCTCGTTTTAGTTTTGTTTTATGTCCTTTATTTTCTTCTTTTAATACTACAAAATAATTTTAGTTTAGATCGGAAACTAAGAAAAGACGGTTTTTCTTTTAGGTCATCCTTTTATTTTATACGACAGCTTTGGGGGATTTTTTCGGTCATAAATACATTTTTATTGGTCATTTTCTATCAAATGTTAGGTCATTAAAATACTAGCCCTACGTATAATAATTGTCGCGAGTATGGAAATAGAGAATGTCTTGAGTTTAGACAGAATATGAATGAGAAATGTGAAAATAGAGAAAGTTAGTCACTCATGGAAATATGGAGAAAGGTAAGACTTCTAGAGAAAAGAGAGATATAATCAAATATCTTAGGTCTGCTTCCCAGCCATACTCGGACTCTGTTTAAGATGTCATACCCTCGTCCGTCCTTCAATGCTAAATAGAATAATCTACTACAATGACTACAACAGTAAACATTAAGTGTCAGTAATAATAGAATGAATTATGACCGCTTAGTACATATACATTTTTTTTATTAAAGAAACAACAACATTGAACCAAACAAAAAGCCTCACCAATGCCTTCACTAGCTCTGAAGGGCTAGTGAATGTATCAATATCACAACCACAGAAAAATAACAAAAGACTTCACTCAATCTCTCAGGCACAACGTCTCACTCCAAACCACCAGCATCCGTACACTTTCTCACTCCCAAGAAAATCTAACTAAAGGGGTTAGCCCCCCAGTTTAGCGAGGAACTGCCACTCCTTATAGTAATAATCCTGGTAAGTAAGTTACTTTCTCTGCCTAGAAGATAAATACTACACTGTTTCACCTAGTTTGAAATGTCTAGGCTATGGAGATAAGCTCTCTATGTAACAGTGTCATAATATATCCTATGCATTCACAATTTCCTGTGGCTGGAGGCCACACTAGCAGGTGGAGGAAATTAAAACGAGTGCAGAAATACATGCACCCACTGATCCAAATCTATCCAAACGACGAAGACTTTTGCTAGTGAGCGAGTATTAATTTGGATCGCTGGGGCACCTCTTATACTGGATATGAAGACATGGACTTTAAAACAGGTGACGAGTGCTGGCAACTGGCTACTCCTATTGGTCGTTATGTCAGTAAACTCATAGGTAACCGACTATAATGGGTCAGACAGTTTTTTCAAAAATGACTGGATGGCAAAGGCGACAGCCCGTATGTGTTAAGGCGATGGTTAACTGCAACCGGCGGCAATACGTGCTGTAGGTATATAATTTAGGACTCAAAGCTACTGCTTACGTGTACGTAAAAGAAATCGAGGTATAGTGGTATACTCCAAATAGCACGAGTAATGTGTGCTTCACAAGTACTGGCTATCGACGAATCCGTTCTGTCGGCCGGCTCGTACACTTTGAGTTAACTTTCTGTTAATGGATCGAACAGTGTTTTCAAAAATGACTGAATGGCAAAGGCGACAGCCCGTATGTGCTGGAGCGATAAATACATTCAACAATCGGCTGTGGTTAAGTAATCCGCACTGCGGCCTTGTAACTGAAACCTGGCAGTATGACGTAGACTGCCTGGTGAAATTTATTAATAGAGATTGTAATAGTCTAACAGTAGCAAATCACACAAGAAAGCACACAAAAAATGGTGACCAAGGCTCTGAAAATATACAGAAATTAAAAAATCTCGTTAACTGCTGTAACAGCCATCCTCCCGTTGCTTACACAACAACTTCCAACTCTCATTCACTCTCTCTCTCTCTCTCTCTCTCTCTCTCTCTCTTTCTCTCTCTCTCTCTCTATATATATATATATATATATATATCTCCCTAAATCACAACAAGACCTTCCCTCACTTGCTCTCTTTGTTATAGTTAAGCTAACAGTTCACACAGATAAATACAGCCACAGGTTCGCTTGGCCAGCGTGTCTGCTCGCGCAAGGCTGAAAACGACCCACAGCGAACATATCTGCACACATACACACGCACACACACCTCGTCTCAACACACTAGTAAAATGTGCCCACGCTGTTAAGTTACGACGCTCACTGGGTTACCTAAATAGTGTTGAGCATATACTCAATATGTATCAAATAGCAAAACAAAAAAAATACTCCCTACAGCAATAATCTGCACACATTGTACAACAAGCGTAAAAAACGAATGTATATATATTTAACATGAATTAAAGTAACACGGGATCTCTATTCTATTAGATTAAGTTAAAACCCGAAGGAATTAAACAAGTAAATTAGCTTACCGAATAAAGAATGAATTCCTGCACTAACAACTGTTATTAGCCCTGCGCTGAACTTTATTCAGTGGTAGACTTTTACTTGGGACAGTGGTACTGAGTCATAGAGACCTCTTGCTTAAATAGCAAACTAGAGTCTGCAGGTGACAATTTCACGTGCACTAGATGAAACAAATTCAGACGTAAGACCTAGGGGAGATATTCCCCGGGCGACTCAAGATACAAAAAAAGGACGTAATTTGCAGTAAAGCTTGCGGTTCTACGAGCGACCGGTGTTCACTGGACGAAACCAGGGAGGCACACATAACAGGGTACAAGTTTTTGCCGTGTCCAGGATTCTCTGTAACTCAAATAAATAGGGAAATAGCCGTTCTCAACAAGAAAGGTAGAATAAAAGAACCCATAGCTAGATGTCGCTGTGCACATGTAAAGGGGGGGGGGGGCGGGTAATTAGATTGTCCAACATAAGAGTGAAATGACTAATGTCAGAACTAGTTCTATTAGGAGCTATAAGACACAAAAGCCAGCGTGGACAAAAATTATGAACAAGACAGGGTAGACCACTCGGTGACAGACATTTCAATCAAACCATGACAATAGTGAGAAATATATGAAACGTTAATGAAGTGTGTAATGACGTGCAGTGTTAACCCATGGCTAACACGATGGATAGCAACTGCCATATCTGAGAGACCATTTGTATTACACTTGAGAGCATAGACATCAGAACCTATGCGCATTTGTCCCGGACCACCCCAAGGTTCTTCACTATCACCGATGCTGTTAAACATCTACACAGCAAAAGTAGCCTCCATTCCGTCAACTTCGCTGGGACAAACATTGGCTTTAGCAGATGACATACTCATTTATAGAACTGGCTCTGATCGACAGGCACTGGTCAATGGGATACACAGGACACTACCGATTAATTCAATTTATTTAACAAATAGTTATAGCTAATAGTTAACTAATCCTACTAACCACTAATTAATATTAAAAACAATTAACTAGTACTAAAAGTAAACTACAGATAAAGTAAGCTTAAATGGAGATGCTACTTATCTGGATTATGACTCGTGAATACGATAACAGGTGAGCTGGTTCACTCCGGACAAAAGCAAACCTTCTCATTTAAAAAAAAAATCTTTTTTATGTTTTTAATTCTCAAAAGTGGATCTGTTTACATTACACATTAAAAATTTCAGTCATAACAATTATAAATAAATGTAGCTGCAAATATAAGGGCAAAGAAACATGCGATGGTACAAGCCCAAGCACTCATACATAAGTATAAACATACATACATACGCTACTAATACTTTTTTATACTATTAATAAATCTTCTTCTTCTTCTTTGATTCACAACCACCAACCGTCAAAGCAGTCAGCAGCCAATTTTGCTAGTTTTTATCTAAAAAAAAACTAAGTGGAATGATTTAAGTGTTTTGTTTTATGTGTGAATACATGTAGAAAAAGTTCTGAGTTAAATATCCTTTGTTCATAGACGGCTTTATTTCTGCAAATCTATACTCGATTTCTATATTCTGCCAAACGTGTAAATAACTTAACTTTAATTCATGGAGTAGTTTTGGGAAAGATGTTGAGCATAACTGCTTTTTACAAAACTACTTCTGTTGTTGTATTTTTTGTAATGTCTGTTTCAAAGAGTTCAAAGTTTGTGTCACTGTATTACAATTACAGAACATGTGATCTGCCTCTTTGGCGTTCAGTCTTCAAAGTTTACTTACTTACTGCTTACTTAGTCGTTCCTCTTCTACCGTGAGGTGTTTGGAAGAGAGAGTGCCATACTATCCTATTGGTTGTCTTCCTCCTTGCCTGGTTCCATTCTTGTGATCAGTCCTTCAGAGATTGTCCAATGTTGTCCTTCCAGCGGACTTTTGGAGGTCTGGATCCCTGGCTCTTAGTTTCCCATTCTTGTCAGGGTAGTCGATCTTCTCCCAATCTGGCGACATGGCCGTACTATCTTAGTTGGGACTGTTCTACTTGGGTCTGCAGGATTTGGATTTTTAGGCCATTATTTATCGTCTGGTTGTGGACTATGTCTCTTCTTGTTACTTCAGTCACCTTCGTCAGATACCGTACCTCATATCTGAGGCTTGGATCTGGCTTCTGTGGGTTGTAGTCGTTGCCTGTGACTCGTATCCAAACTAGTTTATATTTGGATTAATCTGTATGTTTATTTCTTTCTCTATGACTAAAGTGTGTTGACTTATATAAAAATCTGCAAATCTTCTCACTGTCAACTGTAACGGAATTGGTAACGCATTATATTTTTTTTTCTTTTCATCTATTATTTTGACAGACACCTTTACATACCTAGGATGCATAGTAACTGTCGCATGTTACGCAATTGCCTAGTTAAATGTTTGAACACCGAAAAGTGAGACACCAGTGTTCTGGCCTGAACAAAGGAATGCAGGGGTATTTTCCTGTGTGTATCTAGGGCAGCCAATCAGAAAAGGGGTTTCCCACGGACAGATTTAACGACTTCGGCGAGTGTATAAGGATGAATAAATCGTCCGAAAGTATGGTTAGAATTAGACATCGGGAAGGAGAACGGAATGACAGACAAGGATGAGAATGGTCTCCTTTTGACGGGAATATCTTCATTTATGTATAGGTATAAGGAAATCAGAAGGGAGTAAGTAGTTGTGAAGAATTTTGCAAGAATAAGTGTCCGTGCATTGAGAAATCCTGTGTTTTTCCTATTTAAAATTCAAGATAAAATCGTTAACACGACAGATATAGGAAAACAACATATGGATATAAAGGTCAACTCACGGAGAACGGAAATATATAACTCCAAAGGCTTGAACTGGGTAAGGTGAAATGCACGAGACCAAGGTTGGAAACTCATTTAGCACAACCCCCTCGAAGTTACAACTATTTTGGGAAGTTTGCTGGAGTTGCGAGCCTTGTTTCCTGTACGTCCGATAGCTCCCTATATAAGGGCGGTCGTAAATGATTTCAAATAAATGAAGAAGAAGAAGAATTTCAAATTCTTTGTACAGCGAAGCAAGACAGAAGGACAACGGCTGGAGAGAGAGAAACGTGTCAATGCCAATATCTTGTTATTTGCAGCCAGGCAGTTCTGTTACTCCACAAAAGCCAGTCTTTACTGATCTTAATTATATCCTGCGAGGGTATGTAAAGTTACTATGTAAAATAATACAGTAATTACAACTTTATTTCAGGATTTGTTTAATCTATATGTTATGAAAGTATCATGTATATTAATTGATTACTTGGTATGATTGTTGAAGATTGGAACCCGAAATATAATCACCATGACTGAGTCTGTATCAGGGCTAGCACAGTCCTTTTCAGGACTAATAACAATTTTTTCAGGACTACCAACAATCATTATCAGGGCTTATTCAATCTGTTTCAAGTTACTGTACTTTACAGAGCTAACGTGTCAGGCAGGGGGATACTATAACCTCATACCATATATGTGTGTACATATTATTTTGTATTATTTGATTTTATAAAATGTTCCACAGTAGACACCTGTCTTGTCACTGATCCATATTCATGCATTTTCAAGCATACATCTGAAAACAAATTCATCTCACCTACAATAGGAATGTGGTAATTATTATCCCCAAATAGCCACATATCCTACAATTATCTGCAGGTTCACACTTGTCAACCAAAATTCAGAGGTCAATGATCAAGAATTGCTCGATGATCAAAGCTAATCGCCCCGGCAGTGTCTGGACTGGTAGAAGCACGACCTACTGAAGCTGTACATCTCATATGAACACTGATTAACCTAACAGATGAGTGATATTTGTGACAATCGTGCACCCAAGAAGTGATAATTGTCAGCAGAGTTTTATGATGACAATTTGCGTGATAAACTAGTGAAAGTTATAAAGTGAATAAGACAGTGAAGAAGTCTATTACCCAACTAATTGGAAGAGTCTAAAGAAATGACATTTTAGTGTAACTTGTAAAAACTGTAATTGATTTCGCCAATTTGGTTTTTTTAATAAATATAACTTTTGTATCACCAGTCACACACAATCAACACAATTCATCATCATCATCAGTTGCCATCTCCACAACGAAGGTTGGCTGTAATGGATCTCCAACGTCTTCTGTCTCTTGTCTTGGTGGTGCACTCTGATAGACTCTTTCCTGTCCATCTCTTGATGTTATCTTCCCACTTAAAGCGCTGTCTTCCCCTTGCACGTTTGCCTTCAACTCTCCCTTCTGTTATGGTCTTCTGCAAGGTGTTATGCCTTTTTATGTGGCCAAAGTATTTTAGCTGCCGAACTTTGACCTCCCTCATTAGTTCTCTTTTCATACCTAGATTTTCTAGGACCTCCTTATTTGTTTTCATCTCTTTCCATGAGATACGCCCCATTCTTCTATATATCCACATTTCAAGAGCCTCAATTCTTTGTTCCAAATGCTTATTCATCGTCCATGTTTCTGCACCATACAGAAATGCAGAATATATATAACACTTTATGATTCTCAGTTTTAATTTGTGAGATAACTGTTTGGATGTCAGTATATGTTTCATGTTGTTCAATGTAGCTTTGGCCATTCCTATTCTCTTCTTGATTTCTGTTTCACATCTGCCATCTTCTGTTATTATATGACCAAGATATATGTAGCTCTTGACTTGTTCCAGGATTTTCCCATTTACGCTTATCTTTAATGTGGGTTTATCGTCTGTTTTGCTAATTATCATAGTTTTTGTTTTCGCAATATTAATGTCGAGTCCATATTCATGACTTATACTGTTCACTTGCTTCACTAGTTCTTGTAACTCCTGTTCGCTTTCAGCTAACAACACGGTATCATCTGCATATCTAAGGTTGTTTATTGACCTTCCACTGATGTTCAGTCCTGGTATTTCCTGTATCTGTTTGAAAATTTTTTCGGTGTATAAATTAAATAGGCAGGGAGACAGCACACAACCTTGTCTGACACCTCTTTTTATGTCTATGTATGGTGAATAATTCCTTCCTGATCTTACTGTGGCAGTTTGCTCCCAATAAAGGTTACTGAGTATTCTTATATCTTTTCCATCAATACCTATGTCTTTGAGGCATTCAATTATTTTCTCATGACGGACTCTGTCAAAAGCCTTCTTATAGTCAATGAAGCACATATACATACTTTTTTGGACCTCTGTATATTTTCCTGCTAATATTCTTAGGCAAAATATTGCCTCTCTTGTTCCACTGTTCCGTCTAAAACCAAACTGTTCTTCTTGGATTTCGCTGTCTACTTTACTTTTTATTCTTTCCTGTATGATTTTGAGAAGTATCTTAATTGCATGACTCATCAGGCTGATTGTTCTGAAGTCTGAACATTCTGTTGCATTTGGTTTTTTGGGCAATGTTATGAAAACTGATGTCTTCATGTCGTGTGGTATATATCCTGTATTGTACATATCGTTTCATATTTCTGTGATTGTATCTATACCAAAGCTCTCCAGAGCTTCTATCATTTCAATTTTTATGTTATCCATGCCTGCTGATCTTCCTTTTTGTATCATATGAATGGCATTCTCTACTTCTGATCTGAGAATGTTTGGGCCTTCATTAGAATCTGGTGATGGTTTTTTACCTCTGTTTTCCTCGAATAATTCTTTTACGTATTCTGCCCATCTGTTTGATATGTCTTTCTCATCAAGTAATATTACACCATTTTTGTTCTTGATACAGCTTCCTCCTTGTGCAAACCGCGACCGATTTGATAATTTCTTTATTTCTTCATGCATATCTCTTGTCATGTGCTTTGCTTCCAAGTCTTCTATTTCCTTGCATTTTGTTTCTATCCATCGTTTTTTTGCTTCTCTACACATATTACGTATGTCATCGTCTATTGTTTTATATTCTGCAGTGTTTTTTGCTTTCTTTCTTTCTGCCATTTTATTCAAGATGTCGTCTGTCATCCACATTTGATTTTTCTTAGACTCCTTTTTAGGTAAATTTGCATTTGCTGATTGTATGCTTGTTTTTAAGCATTCCCATTTTGCGGTTGCTTTTTCTTCTGGGTTTTCTCTTCTATACTGCTCCATGCTTTCTGTCAATAACTGTTGATATTTATTTTTGACATCGATTAAATATTTCTGTTTTATATCTGGTTGTTTCAGCGCTGATATTTCTATCTGGGGTTCCTCCTGTCTTCTGTTTCCTGCTCTTTTCAGCTTTATATTTACTTTGATGACGACTGGATTGTGATCTGAATTTATGTCGGCGCCAGGATGTGTCTTTGCACTTGTGACACTGTTCTTAAATCACCACAATTAGATAGATGTAAATAAAGAGGATATAAATTGTATTCACCAGCTTTATTCATTCAATATAGTTGATACTGAGTTTGGTTGAATTTTTATTAATATCACAGGTGGTCACATAGCGGAGGTGGCGCAGTAAGGTCTGACTGTTAATGAATATTTTCAGTCCAGATACTTTCACAGCCGTGACTATCGAGTGATACCAGTGTACTTCTCTGTCACTGGGACCTCACACATTCTGGAGAGAATACTATTTCTACTCTAGCACTATCATCTCACACTTATAAAACCTTCCGCTACAGTAACACCAGACTGCGGATCAAGCAAAGACATCAACAATAGAATGAACAAAGCAAGAACAGCCTTTTTTAGTCTAAACAACATCTGGAAGTCCTCTCAGTACAGCACAAGGACAAAATAAAGATTGTATCAGAGCTGTGTGCTTTCTGTGCTTCTCTATGGTGCGAAATGCTGGAGAGTTACAGAGAAGGAAATGTCGAAATTGTCCTCTTTTTACACTATATGCCTAAGAAAAATTCACCGAATCTTTTGGCCGAATACCATCACCAATCAAGATCTGCTTACTCGGAGCAAGCAAGAGGACATGCACACCATCATAGCTGGCAGACGCTGGAGCTTGGTTGGCCATGTCCTCAGAAGAGACCCCGATGCCATCACAAGAACAGCTATGCTATGGACCCCTGAAGGAAAACGAAAGAGAATCCGACCAAAAACAACTTGGCGGAGGACTGTGAGCGCTGAGATGCAAAGAATGAACCAGAGTTGGGGCACTGTACGAAGGATGGCCACTGACCGAGCAAAGTGGAATCAATTTGTTATGGCCCTACAAGACGCCACCAGGCGTGATGGCCACTGACTGCTTTGACGGTCGGCGGCTAAGGATCAAATAAGAAGAATGAGTCGTAGTGAAAAATGAAAAAGACCCTCTTCTTTTACAAAAGTTATTGTAGTCTGTTTCAGTTATATGTCATGTTTTGTTGTACGATGAAAATGCTTGATTAATCAACGTGGATCTACATTATACATTAACAGTTACACATGCAAATATTGAAAAATCATTGAATACTCAGCCTGCTCTTGTAAAATGTATTCTTTAAAAAATTAGATGCCAAAAAGATTACAATACTTACTTACTTACTTACTTAGTCGTTCCCCTTCTACCGTGAGGTGCAGAGGTTTGGAAGAGAGAGCGCCAGACCATTCTATCAGCTGTCTTCTTCCTGGCCTGGTTCCATTCTAGTCCTCGGTCCTTCAAAGATTGTCTAATGTTGTCCTCCCAGCGGACTCTGGGTCGTCCTGGAGGTCTGGATCCCTGGCTCTTTGTTTCCCATGCTTGTCGTGGTAGCCGATCTTCTCCCATTCTGCAGACATGGCCAAACCATCTTAGTTGGGACTGTTCTTTTTGGGTCTGCAGCGGATGGGATTTCAGGCCTTGACGGATCGTCTGGTTGCGGACCATGTCTCTTCTTGTTACTTCAACCACTTTCCTCAGATTCCTCATTTCTGAGGTTTGGATCTGGCTTTTGTGGGTTGTAGTCATTGCCCACGACTCGCATCCATATGTCAAGACTGGGACATAGGTGGAGCGGTATACAGCCATCTTCGTTTTCTTACCAACCTCTTTCTTGCTGAGGAATCCACGATTTATGGCCTGAAAAAGTCTCCCAGCCGCTGCTTTTCGAGTAGCCAACTCTTCTTTGATGCCTCCCTTTCGGTCTATAATAGCTCCGAGATATTTAAAGTGGTCGACCTGCTCCAGGACTTGTTCTCCCAACTTAATCTGATGTTTTCTTTCTTCTCGTGATATCACCATGGATTTTGTTTTAGAGCTGCTTATGACCATCCCTCTCTTCTCCAGCTCTTCCTTCCAGACTTTCAGGTTGGATTGGAGATGTGCCTCTGATTTAGCAATCAGGGCAACATCATCAGCAAATGCCAGCTCCGAAATATAGACCTGTCTCATCTTCCAGTACCCCACTGAATACTTTCTTGTTCTCTCCTTACATGCCTTGATGATATCGTCCATAAGGAGTATGAAGAGGTAAGGTGACAGGATATCACCTTGTCTTACACCAGTGGTGGTCCTGAACTCTTCTGACTTATAGTTTGCTGTCCTCACATAATTTCTGCAAGACTTGTAGAAATTCTGTATAGCTGAATCAGAGGTGCTGGAATATTCTTCCTTGCCAAACAGTCCCAAAGTTTGCTCCAGGGGACTCTGTCAAACGCCTTTTCCAGATCTATGAAACAAAGATGGATCTCACTCTTATACTCAAGGGCCTTTTCACTCAGCTGTCTGAGTGTGAAGATTAGGTCTTGAGTACTTCGGTTTGCTCGGAATCCGCACTGGACCTCATCCAATTGTGGCTCAGCCAGGCGTCGGAGTCTCTGCTCTAGGATTCTAGAGTAGATTTTACCAGGGACACTGAGAAGGGATATGCCTCTATGGTTTCCACATTGTCGATTGTCACCCTTTTTGAAAATTGGTGTTATGATGGGAATCTCCCAATCCTTTGGTATGGTCTTGTTGCACCATGCTGCCTGTAGGACCTTTAAGAGTAATAGGTCGCCTGATGCTCCCATGTACTTAACCATTTCTGGTGTTATACCATCATGCCCTGCTGCTTTGCCCATCTTGATTTTCTCTAGTGCTGCCCTCAGTTCTTCCATCTTTATGTCATCTTCACCATCATTGGTTTTCTCTTCTGTGCTAGTGGTTATCATTTCTGTTGCTTCACCATGCTCACCATCCAGGAGTTCTGAGAAATATTCTTTCCATCTTTCCATTACTTCCTTCGGGGCAGTAAGCAATTTGCCTTGCTTGTCCTTTATAAATTTGAGAGGGCATTGTTTTTCCTTCCTCATGTTCTTTAGGGTCTTATAGAACAATTTCTGGTTTTCTTGTGCATCTTTTTCTAGCTTTTCTCCAAATTCTTCCCAGGACTTCTGTTTTGCTGCTATCACTTTGTTCTTTGCTTCTGTTCTGAGTGTAACATATTCTCTATATTTTTCCATTTGTCCTGTTGTGTTTTTAGCTCCTAAGTATTGTTTCCATGCCATTTTCTTCTCTCTTATTTTCTCTTTGACTTCCTCTGTCCACCAAGGTGTCCTCTTTCTCTGGTTCCCAAGTCGGACTTCACCGCATGCTTCTGCAGCAGCTGTCTTTATGGTATCCTTGAATTTATTCCAGAGGGTTTCCAAGTCATCAGGTCGTTCTTCTGTGTTGCTCACTGCTGTAGCAATAAGCCCCTGATATCTGGTCTTAATTTCTGGCTCTCTCAGCTTGTAGGTCCTAATGCTCATTTCTCCTGCTCGTTTACTTGGTTTCTTGCGTGATGTTGGGCAGTTCCTAGGCTGAGCAACTCTTTCAGTTGTTCGTTTGATTGTTAGCAGGTAGTGATCACTTCCAATCTCTGGCACCCTCCAGACTCTTGCATCTCGGACATATCTGAATGAGCTTCTCCGAACAATGGCATAATCGATCACTGACTTCTCATTCTTGGTTGGTTCACATCTAGTGTATGCATGTATGCGCTTATGGGGGAACTTTGTGTTTGTAATGATCAGATTCTGCTCACTGCAGAATCTAAGGAGTCGCTTTCCATTGTCATTGAGAGTATCTTCTCCATATCTTCCGATAACTCCATCCCATCTAGCATGGTCATTTCCAACTCTGGCATTAAAATCTCCGAGCATGATAACTTCATCTAGGCAGTCATCCACTGTCCTTTGAAGCAGCTCGAAGAATTCCTCCTTGACCTCTGCTCTCTCATCCTCATTTGGCCCATACACTATGATCAGGCTTAGTATGGTTTCTCCTTCTTTTAGTTTTACAACCATAATGCGCTCCGAGACAAAGTTCCATCCCTTGATACTATCTTTTTGATTTTGGGCCACAATGCAACCCACGCCCCCTTTAGCTCTTTCAGATATGGGTACGCCACTGTAGAGCAGCGTGTTGCCATCGAGATCCATGACTCCTTGTCCTTTTTTCTTCGTTTCCGTTATAGCCAGGATTTCTAGTTTTGCTTTCCTCATCTCTTCCACCAGCTCCTCTTCCTTCCCATTTATACTTCTTGTGTTCCAAGTTCCATAAGTCGTAGTCCGTAGTCCGTTCCAGTTTTCTCTCTTGTATTGCTCGTAATCATAGTTTAAGACAAACAGGTGATTGGCCTGTTGTGCCTTTGCATGGTGGAGGGGCTGCCTCCTTACGGCCTCCATGCAGGCCGCCCTCCTCCTTTTTCATCCGGGCTTGGGACCGGCATGGGCGGAGTTTACAATACTTACAATATGAAATATGTCTCACGATATACATACGGATATGCAGTAGTAAAGAATAAAGAGCTAATTTAAATTATTAATAGATTAAAATACGTTTAAAGCTACTTTCAAATTTATATTTTAAGTTTTACGTAATTCTTTCCCTTAACCATATAAACTTACCTTAGTAAACTCCCCTGAAAAATACAAACTAGCACTGATCTATCTATCTATCTATCTATCTATCTATCTATCTATCTATCTATCTATCTATCTATCTATCTATCTATCTATCTATCTATCTATCTATCTATCTATCTATCTATCTATCTATCTGTCTATCTATCTATCCATCTATCCATCTATCCGCCTATCTCTAAATTAAGGATCATGTTTGGTGAATGACAAAATGTGATTTATATGTCGACCACATTTTTTAAAAAGTGGGATTATGCACACTTTAGAAACCAGTAGAAACGCCTTCCCAAGCCCAGATGGTCTACATCAGCGTTTTTCAACCTGTGCCCCGCGGCGCCCTGGGGCGCCATGACTGACGGTTGGGCGTGGATTTGTTTCGTATTTAGCTGTAAAGAAAACACAGAGCTGTGGACAATTTCAGTTTTGATGTTTGTCAACCTGCGTGACCCCGGAGAAATTTGATGTTAGCCAGCCTTTGAAGTCTCGCTCCCCCGCCCCGCCTATCAACATTCCGCGCATTCTCCTCGCACGACAGTAGTAGGTAACACGGTGATTTTCTGTTTTCAAACGTTTTTCATTGTGTTGTGAGTTTGATATAAACTATGGACAGATATTTTAATTTTGCAAGTGTTAGTAAAAAGCGAGAACTTGTTGAGGATGACAAAGAAAGTGGTAGTGAGGAAAGGAAACGTAAGTTTAGAAAATACGACAAAGGTTACTTAGATTTTGGTTTCCCGTGCACTCTTGTGAACGATGAAGAGCGTCAACAGTGTGTTTTGTGTTTCAAAATACACTCTGTCGAATGTATGCTGCCTAGCAATTTGAAGCACCATTTAGAAAGTGTTCATAAGAATGACGTAACAAACCAAGAGAATATTCCTCTAGAAAGCTGAGCCAAATGAAAGAAGAAAAAGCAGCATTTTCTAAGCAGGCGACAATCTCAAGTAAAGCTGTTCAAGCGTCCTACGAGGTAGCATACCCGGTAGCAAAATGTAAAAAACCCCATACGATTGCAGAAGAACTCGTTTTACCAGGTGCTATTGATATGGTGTCCATTATGGTACGAGAGTCCGTGGGAAAACAGCTTTAGCCCATTCCTTTGTCGGACAGTACAATCAGCCGCAGAATTCAAGATTTAGGAGAGGATCTTAATGAACAGATTATAGACAAAAGGAGGAGGAAGGACTTTGCTTTGCAGCTTGATGAGGCCACAGATAGCAATAGAGATGCTCATTTAATCTGTTATGTGTGGTTTGTTGATGAAAAAAAACTAAATGGTGAAAGATCTTCTTTTTTGTAAGGACATAAATGCAGGTCCGACAGGAAAAGATTTATTTGAAATTGTGGACAACTTCATGGCGGAAAATAAAATAGACTGGGCTCATTGTGTTGGTGTATATACCGATGGTGCTCGTTCAATGTCGGGCTGTTACAGTGGCCTACAAGCACTCTTCCGAGGCAAAGCTCCTGATGCTGTTTGGACCCATTGTATTATCCATAGAGAAGCACTTGCTTCACAGCATTTGATTGTTGATTTGAAAGAAGTCCTGCAAACTGTCATAAATGTGGTGAACTTTATTAAAACTCAACCTCATAGAGCTAGATGTTTCAATAAAATGTGTCACGATATGGGGGCTGAGCATCCGTCTCTCTTATTTTATAGCAGCACTCAATGGTTGTCCATGTATTATCGCGCATTTTTGAACTTAGGCGGGAACTCTATTCTTATCTTGAAGAATAAAACCTTGTCAGTGCTAAGTGCTTTCTGGACACTTACTTCCTTTTAAAAGTTGCTTACCTCTGTGATCTTTTTTGAAAAGTTGAACTCGTTGAATATGTCTCTGCAAGGAAGTGAATCTCATTTGATTCAACTTATTGACAAAGTTTCGGCCTTCAAAAAGAAGCTTCTTCTTTAGAATAGAAAAAAAATCAATGAAGGAGGAGAAATGGACTACTTCCCAGGTTTGCAGCAGTTCATTACAGACAATGAAATATACTGAAGCACATTAAAAACGCACCACTATTTTATATACTGATGCCGAGAAGCTGGACAAAACAAGTGTGGGAATGGATTTTCCCCGTGTTTGTTATGAGGTAGAGAGCGAATGGCTGCTAGAATGGAAAGTGCATGATTCAACCCACGGGTTTGTGTGCAGACTACATGAAAACAATGAAAGTTACTCGTGCAACACGATTCCGAACAGCTATGACCCTGAAAATGTGTACGCGTTGTGGCAGTATACTCCATATAAAAACGCCGTTGAGACAAAACACCCAGTACATGTGCTTGAAATGCCACGACTATCTGAAAACGACCGCCAACGGGCCATTTGTATGTTGGAGACCGGAATGAACTCTCGGGCCATTGCCAGAAGGATGAATTGCCACCACAGCACTATTGTACGTCTCAATAAACGTTACGGAATGATAAGGGTGGATTAGGGCTAAATGATAATGGTGCGCCACAATGCCAGGTACGTTAGCTCCGTATAAGATTGACGACCACTTGCCACCCCTATCGACACCTGGTATTAAAGTGCAAGATGTAGGTGTCTTCTCTGATTTTAGGATGTTGCTGTGTATGTGGTAGTAGAACAGTTCACAGGGTATAACACAGGCAACATGATGTGTAGAGTCATAGAAATGGTAACTTCGTTGTATAATTTTTTTCCATTTATTGCACGCCACAAAACAGTCAGGATATTTATATCATCAACATAGTTCAACGAGTTCAGCATTCAAAATCATAGAGTTCTAGTTCGTGAAGCTGTATAAATAATATATATATATAAATTCTGCAACAGTGTCAGCTGCAGATCATCACTGTTCATAGACAATAATAAATATTCCCTTTCTGATGCTAGCAGATCAGATGTATACAATCAGTCCGTTTACTGTCTGCACGTGAATAGCATACATGGATTACAGGTCAGCTCGACCTTTATAATGTTTCTAAGTCTAACCATCTGACTTGGACGTGATCTCTGATATAACGAATCCTGGAACACAGACAATAGTCTTGTTGGTCTAGAGCGACCCATATATATATAACTAGTTCAGGTATAAAGATACCGGTGACTTAATCCTAGTCAAAGTACCTCTCCATTTTGAATCACACAGGCGAGCAAAAAGGCGACAAAATGACGAACCTCTAGATGATAGCATAAAGTTCGATACAAGAGGAATTACCTTATTTCGGAAAATCAACCATGAACATATGCCTCCAGGCAGGCTTGAATAATACTGGGAAATAGTCTAGTTAGCTAACTAACTCACAAAGACAATGTATTTCCCTCAGAAAATCACAAGACGCAGGTCGCGTCTGCTCGCGACTTAGACCATTTCTAAACTCCCCGAGCTGGCCGGAACAACAAACGAAAACCAAGTCGAGACATGCGCAGAGCGACAATCTCTGAGTCGCCGTTCACAATAAGACGATTCTAAGAACATTCGAGATAAAAGTCTTACACAGTCGCGCCTTTTATGGTCATGAAAAGAAGCGTTAAGAAAGGTTTCAGGCATCTACAACAGTTGACTGGTACTACCAAATAAGGAGATGTGGTCACGCTTCGTTCAAGAAATTATAGACCGAACGTGTCTCTATACAAGAGAAGGCAAACTCCTAAAAAAATTGTAGTCTCGATAACTCGGATTATGTCCCTTTGACTGTAAAAAACATAATACACACTTCAGTCAAAAAATGATCATACATACGAAAAATGATCATACAAAGGCTTTGAAAAAAGTAATTATTTGTGCGTAACATTACCGCACCCTCCCGGGAAAAAAAAATGAAACTTTTTTTTTTTTTATCCTGGAGCCGGAAAACAATCTAGGCTCCTAACGCACGTATGATGCGCGGATATATACCTAACAAATTAGCTCAACGCATGGAGCGACACTGAGATCATATTTCAGCTCCTTAGAGAAAAAATTTATCTAAGTATACGCTTATATATTCCAGGAAGGTGCCACCAACACACGCCACAATGATGGCAACATCATAATGAAAATCAAATTATTCTCATACCAATATATGAAATTAAATATATTATTATGATATCATATAATGTGTTGTGCAAACAGCGGTGTAACATATTAATATACCGCACTATTTTATTACATTATATAAAGCAACAGTAATTAATAAGTAATACATGTGTTGATCTTCGTTGACATAAAACATTCAATAGAAGAAGATGTGGACATCATCCGCTCCCAATCTAGGACAGGACTTGATATACTCAAAGTTCCACAATGGACACAATCTCGCATCTTCAATGATGTGCTGCGAAAATATCAATAACACAAATCTTAAAGACAACTGGTAAATCTCTCAATACAATTATGCAAATATATTGTTTAAATGTGGCCGAGTGATCTTTTGGCCCGTATATCACTAACCAAGCCTTCTTAGATAATTACATGGTACAATGTTATAAATTCCCCTCAAAAAAGTGAGAAAAAAAAATCTACTAACATGTCATTACAACATTGGACTGTATATCAGGAAATATATATATATGAAGGAAGAATCATGCGGAATCGTGTGGGCATCTGGACAGAATGTCTGCCATCACATTATCCGAACCACGGATAGCTCGAACCGAGAAATGAAATGGTTGAAGAGCTATGGCATAACGAGTGGACCTCGAGCTCTTCAAGTTTTTGCTCTGAATAGCAGTAAGCGCTTTCTGGTCGGTTTCCACAATGAAATGTGCGCCTAGAAGAAATCTTTGTAACTTCAGAATAGACCATACCATAGCCAATAACTCACGGTCTAAAACCGAGTAATTCTTTTCTGCAGCATTTAATTTCCTAGAGATATACATCACCGGATGCAGAGTATCAGAATACTCCTGCATTAGTGCTGCCCCAATCCCAGTTGACGAGGCGTCACTCCGAAGAACAAAAGTCTTCTCAATAGTAGGTAACCTAAGAATAGGTGGAGATGAAAATAGGGCTTTAACCTGGTCCAATGAGGATTGACATTCTTTAGACCAGCGGATCAGATTAGGCGACCCTTTCTTCAATAAAGTAGAAAGCGGTGCCATAATGGAGGACAGATTCGGAATGAATCGTCCATAGAATTGGATCAAACCTAATAGACTCCTTACTTGTTTCTTCGTCTTAGGGACCGAAATGTTAAGTATTTTTGAAACATTGTGGTCTTCTGTCTTTAAAAGACCATGACCAACACGATGACCTAGGAAAGAAATCTCACTAAATCCTATAAAGGCTTTAGAGGGTTTTGCAGTCAAGTTATACTCGCGAAGAGTGGACAGTAATTCGTATAAACCCAAATATTGATCTTCCCAGGAATCATTGAATAGACAGATATCATCTAGGTATGCTATGACATCTGTACGATATGCGAGAATTCGCCGCATCATGCGTACGAATGTAGCAGGGGCGTTCATAAGACCAAAAGGCATGAAATTCCATTGGAATAAACCCCTAGGTGTAGAAAAAGCTGTAAAAGGTTTGGCACGTTCGGTTAGAGGAACTTGCCAATAACCTTTAGACAAATCTAGTTTGGTAAAGAATCTAGAATTAGAAAGTTTATTGAGTAGTTCTTCTAATGAAGGCATAGGTTCAGCGTCGAACTTCGTAACTTGGTTCAATTTGCGATAATCTACGCAAATGCGAATGTTATTATCCTTCTTTCGAACAATAACCATAGACGAAGAGTATGCTGAAGTGGATGGTTCAATGATTTCCAAACGTATCATTTCATCCAATTCTTTTTCGTCTTGAGACTGGAAATGGATAGGTATTGGATAAGGTCTGACTCTGATAGGATTATGATCAGTTAGCACAATGTCATGTTCAATGACATGTGTGTGTCCCGGGATGTCTGTAAGAACATCCTGAAATGTTTGCAACATCGAAGAAACTTGTCGATGTTCCTCAGCGGAAAGATTTGGAGAAACGGTCACGTTTTTCCAAGATTCCGTAGAATAAAGTGGGACCATAGAAAGAGGAAGATTGACATCAGAAAAAGTAGTTTCCTCATCCTGTATAACTGACAGAGATGAGTACTGACCATGAGGTACTTGAGAATTGTCCGTTGCCTGGAAAATAGGCTGCAAATAGTCTGGTCTTTCATGAAATTCCGTGAGCATATTTATGTGGAAAGTTTTATGCTTTCCATCAATATCGACAACATAGTCGACATCAGAAATTTTGGAGACTATTGCATATGGACCTTTCCATGCAATTAGAAGTCTGTTCTCCCTTGAAGGAAGTAGAACGAGAGCTTTGTCACCTGGACACAGTTGTCGTAGACATCTATTCTTATTTGCAAACTGCCTTGCCTTTTCTTTAGCAAATTCGGAAGACGAAGTTGCTAGTTTGCATGCCTCGATGATCTTTTGCCTAAGAGCAATGACGTACTCATAAGAAGATTGAGTTTCATCGCTAATATTATCGGCAGTGATTAGATCGTGAAGTAAAGACATAGGGCCGCGCGGTTGCGCGCCAAAGACAAGTTCAAAAGGGGAAAACCCCGTATGTTCATTGGGGACCTCTCTATACGCAAAGAGAGCCGCGGGTAAGACCCTGTCCCAATCCTGAGGATGATCCTCAGTTATTTTACCAAGTAAAGTTTTCAGAGTCCTATTTAAACGTTCGACTAACCCATTAGACATTGGGTGATAGATACTGCTGAGAGACCTTTTAATGTGTAGCATAGACATTACCTGTGACATAGTGTCTGATATAAGTTGAGTGCCATGGTCTGACAATATTTCTCCGGGAAAACCCAAGCGAGAAAATATCAGCCAAAGAGCGTCTGCGATGTCAGCAGTTGAGATGCTCTTGAGAGGTATTGCCTCTGGCCAACGTGTGCACATATCGACACATGTAAGGATAAATTGATGTCCTCTAGCCGACTTAATTCTAAAAGGACCGATAATATCTATTGCCATTTTTTGAAAAGGGCGAATAGGAATGTCAGCAGCCTGGATAGGCGCAGCATGTCGTGGTCCTTTAGATTTGACCTCCTGACATACTTTGCAAGAGCGACAGTACATTCGTATGTCCTTGCTCACAAATGGCCAAAAGAAAGCCGCAAGAACTCTCGACTTTGTACGGGAAAAACCCATATGTCCAGCACATTGCGAGTCATGAGCATGTTGCAATATTTGCAATCTCATGCTCTTAGGCACAAGAATTTGTGAATGAGTGGACGTAGTCGAGTCTTGTACCATACGTACAAGTACGCCGTTCTTCATAGAAATCCAAGATTTTCTATTAGTATTTTGATTAGGATCACGTTTTTTTGCTAGAATGAAGAATTTTTGTAAAGAAGGATCTTCTTCTTGCAATTTGATAAATGAGTCACGTGTAATAGTCAAGTGACTATCTTGGTCATTTACTTCATCATTATTAGTTAATGAAGTTTGAGGTGGATCCAGAGCATGTGCTCTTGTGACCACCGCATTGGTAGCTTCAATGTTTTGCTCTTCCCAAACAGCAATCTGCTGTGGGGTACATTCCCTAACTCCGTGAATACGACCAATAATAAGGTCCGCAATAGGGTTTGGAAGTAGACACGCGTGGACCTCTCCCGTGAAGAAAGGAGTAGCAATGTGTATTATAGCAGTAGGATACTTTTCCAACGTGCCACCAAATGTGACACATTTGATGACCTTTCCTGTAGCACAGGATGGATCTACAAGAGATTGCCTAACCCCGACAGTAGTACATCCAGAGTCAAACAACACTGAGACTGGATTACTATTTACAAGCCCCTTATGTAATATAAGAGAACCTCTCCCATCATGAGCAACATTAGCAGGAAGAGCGGGCAAAGGATGACCACAGCTTAAAGTAGTAACGGTCTTCGGGTCAAATAAAGTACTGCATTGGATACATTTATTTGCCCTACCAAAATCAAAAGATGAGCATCCGATGGCATTATGGTCTTTATTATCATTAACCTGTTTATCTACTCCCTGAGATTCTTGTTGAACAGAGTTTGTCTGTTGATATTTTTTTTCTCTTATGTTGCGATCTACCGCGACCATTATTGCCTCTGCAATTATCATTAAAGTCCCTACTGTAATTTTTATCCTGGTTTGAGTTCCAGTTTCCATAACTGTCATTACCATCTCTATACTGTTGAGAACCTCTATTATCCTGGTATTGAGGTCTCTGAGAAAAATATTTTCCTCTATACCGATTACCTTTGTGAAAATTTCTAAAGTTAACCGGAGTAGAATAACGTGTAGTATTAGGATGTCTCCAGTTCTGGGAAGAAGAATCACCCTGGAATTGATTACTATGATTCTGGGCATAATTACGGTTACTCTTTTTATTGAAATTTTGCTGGCTACCCTGAAATTTACGCATAAAATTTGGGCCATAAGGTGCTGCCGAAGCAACTGGCAGACCTTCTTTTACTTTAGAGTTGCTAATGGTTATGTGAGGATGCGCAGTAACATACTGGCTACAGTATTCTTCCATTTCTTTTATGTTTTTAGGCTTACGCTCATGAAGAAAAGAAAGAAAAGCTTCATTAACAGAAGACATAACCTTGTCTCTAAGTAGTAAGTCCATAAGAGCTTCAAATGTACTCTCTGTTTTAGACAACTCAACCCATCGTAAAAAAGTAAGACGGATGCCTGAGATGAATTCAGAGAATTCAACTCCAGTTTCTGGTAACATGTTTTTAAATTTAAGACGATATCCGTCCTCGTTAAGTTGGTACTTCTTTAACAATGCCGCCCTGACAACCTCATAGTTGTTTTTGTCAGGCACATCTACCATACCCAATAAAGTCAAAGCATCACCTCTAAGTATCTTGGACAGATGATAAACATATAATGTTTTATCTATATTATGCACCTTACATGCACTTTCAAATCTATCTAGATAAAATGTTATATCATCAATTGAAGCATTGAATGCTGGTAAATTAAGCTTGAAATCAACAGCATTAGACTTATTAGCAGATGATACCTTATTAGCATCATTAGCATTACTAGATAACTTCAACTTTTCTAACTCCAAAGCTAAGAGTTTTTCTTCATGCTCCATTTTTGCTTTTCTCTCATCAGCTTCTCTTTGTAACCTTCTTTCTTCAGCCTCAGCCTGTAACTTTCTTTCTTCAGCCTCAGCCTGTTTTTCTAATCTTTTATTTTCAGCCTCTATTTCAAGTCTCTTAATTTCAGCTTCTTTTTCAAGTCTCTTATTTTCAGCTTCTTTTTCAAGTCTCTTATTTTCAGCTTCTTTTTCAAGTCTCTTATTTTCAACCTCAGCCTGAAGTCTCTTCTCCTGTGATTCTGCTTCTCTTTTTTGTTTTTCCATTTCCATTTGTAATCTCTTTTCATCTACCTGCATCTGCAGTTTTAAATTTTCAGCATCTATTCTATTTTGTTCAGCTAGTTCTTTCATTTTCTTTTCCTCCGACTTCAATGCCTTGGCATATTGAACAGTCGCAAATTCTTCTAATTTATCACCTGTCTTCCCAAGGGCTTTACCCTGCTCAATAAAGTACTCAAATGTAGACATGATGTCTAAAATGTGAGTACAGAACCTGAAATAATTAATTATCTTATTTCAATCTTAATAGCAACAAGACTTAATAAAGTGCTTGTGTAATCAATATGTTTACTCCAATCTCTGTGGGCAACAAGACTTGACACCAACTTGTATTATCAAATGTATAATAATATCACAAGTCACCTCTTAATTATCAGTGCACTACACAAATCAGTGCATAACCATCAGTTATTTATCATAACTGCACTACAATAGTGCATAAGCAAAAAACCACCAGTTAGTTATGATAAGTGCACTATAGATCAATAGTGCATGAGCATATATGTAACAATAGTGAAAGCTAACTATGCAAGAACTATGCAAACAATAACAAGACAATGTAAACAATAACAAAGGTCACCAACAATGTAAACAATAACAAAGATCAAAGTCAAATGTAAACAACAACAAAGATCAAAGTCAATGTAAACAACAACAAAGATCAGAGTCAATGTAAACAATAACAAAGATCAAACAATATGAAAACATTCGCATAAGTCAAATAAATAAACAGCGAAACTAAAAAGAAATGTGATGACAAAATGCGAAGATATGACAAACAAATGACGCTACAGTGTATACACAAAAATATACTTAAAGAACTGAATAATAGATAGGGGAGACCTACAAATACAAACAATCGAAATCGAAACTAAAAAACACAAAGAAAGAGAGAAAAGAAAAAGAAAAAAAAATATAAGAAACAAAAATAAAGCACAACTCGTCACAACTAAACAGATATAGCAACGATTGTCGCTAGCAAATTTCACAGTAGGAAATTCGCACAGTCCCTAACGAAAACGCTAACAGTAGAACCTCTGTGACGTGGTATCTTCTACTGAAAGACACCGCCCAACCGAGAAAACCCGCTGAATATAAACATATAAATATACAAATACAAATAACATATAACATATAACAAACAGCAAAAAGTGTGAAAGAATTTAGAAGGCTCAGCTAGAACATAAGGGCACAGTTCACAAACAAAACAGGCCACTTAACTTCTATATGTCCCAAACGTCAGCACGGTGCAGAACAGGATGTCGTCAGCATTCTGAGGATAAAGATCCAACGTTGATTAACATCTGCTCCCATAGACAGCCATGACGAGGGAAATGAGCTTCTGACAGGAAACAGCTTCTGAACTTGACCTTCTGAATTCTACAAATTGACTTCTGAGACCGGAACAGTTGTTACGGCACTTGTCCTTCTTCTTAACAGATCAGGAAATCTATTCGCTCGGTACTTGTCCTTCTAGTTGCAGACAAACTTCAATACTGCCGAGCAGCGCCGGGTAGTTTCAAAATATCAACAACTGTCAGTAATGCCGCGTCTTTCAACAAAATTTCATCGAAGGTGATGAATAGAAACTGCAACGTTGTCTTGTAGTCTGCTGATGATGTCTGGGTTTGTTGACCCCCTTGATAGCTGGTATCAGAGTAAACCAACATATGGCCACCAAAAATGATAAGGGTGGATTAGGGCTAAATGATAATGGTGCGCCACAATGCCAGGTACGTTAGCTCCGTATAAGATTGACGACCACTTGCCACCCCTATCGACACCTGGTATTAAAGTGCAAGATGTAGGTGTCTTCTCTGATTTTAGGATGATGCTGTGTATGTGGTAGTAGAACAGTTCACAGGGTATAACACAGGCAACATGATGTGTAGAGTCATAGAAATGGTAACTTCGTTGTATAATTTTTTTTCCATTTATTGCACGCCACAAAACAGTCAGGATATTTATATCATCAACATAGTTCAACGAGTTCAGCATTCAAAATCATAGAGTTCTAGTTCGTGAAGCTGTATAAATAATATATATATAAATTCTGCAACAGTGTCAGCTGCAGATCATCACTGTTCATAGACAATAATAAATATTCCCTTTCTGATGCTAGCAGATCAGATGTATACAATCAGTCCGTTTACTGTCTGCACGTGAATAGCATACATGGATTACAGGTCAGCTCGACCTTTATAATGTTTCTAAGTCTAACCATCTGACTTGGACGTGATCTCTGATATAACGAATCCTGGAACACAGACAATAGTCTTGTTGGTCTAGAGCGACCTATATATATATAACTAGTTCAGGTATAAAGATACCGGTGACTTAATCCTAGTCAAAGTACCTCTCCATTTTGAATCACACAGGCGAGCAAAAAGGCGACAAAATGACGAACCTCTAGATGATAGCATAAAGTTCGATACAAGAGGAATTACCTTATTTCGGAAAATCAACCATGAACATATGCCTCCAGGCAGGCTTGAATAATACTGGGAAATAGTCTAGTTAGCTAACTAACTCACAAAGACAATGTATTTCCCTCAGAAAATCACAAGACGCAGGTCGCGTCTGCTCGCGACTTAGACCATTTCTAAACTCCCCGAGCTGGCCGGAACAACAAACGAAAACCAAGTCGAGACATGCGCAGAGCGACAATCTCTGAGTCGCCGTTCACAATAAGACGATTCTAAGAACATTCGAGATAAAAGTCTTACACAGTCGCGCCTTTTATGGTCATGAAAAGAAGCGTTAAGAAAGGTTTCAGGCATCTACAACAGTTGACTGGTACTACCAAATAAGGAGATGTGGTCACGCTTCGTTCAAGAAATTATAGACCGAACGTGTCTCTATACAAGAGAAGGCAAACTCCTAAAAAATTGTAGTCTCGATAACTCGGATTATGTCCCTTTGACTGTAAAAAACATAATACACACTTCAGTCAAAAAATGATCATACATACGAAAAATGATCATACAAAGGCTTTGAAAAAAGTAATTATTTGTGCGTAACACGGAACAACTGGCAGTGCCCGGGATAGACTTCGGAGTAGCCAACCACGAGTTACTTACTACCCCTGCGCAAGATCGTCATATTGTGCTGAGTCACCTAAGGAATAGTTCTCTCCCGGCAAGTCAAACAGCAATAACAATAGTGGGTAGACGCAGGCAAGTCTCTCAAATGACAGTCATACGACGACTCAGAGATACAGGCCTTACTGCAAGACGACCTTATGTTGGGCCAAACTTGACTCACAGACATCGTCAGCAGCGCCTGCAATGGGCAGAGCAACATGTCAGATGGACTAGACTGCAGGAGAATGCTGTCCTATTCAGAGACGAGAGCAGATTCAACATATCCTTTGCTGATGAACGTATGCGGATTTGGCGACGGTGTGGAGAGCGCATTGCAGATTGCTGTGTTCGTCAGCACAACCGATTTGGAGGTGGCAGTATTCACATTTGGGGAGGATTCAATTTTCACCATCGCTTGCCTCTTCACGTCTTCCGTGGAAATGTTAATGCTGTGACATATTGAGATGAGGTTCTGGATGCATTGGTTGCTCCAGCACTCACAAATTATCCAGACTTGCAGCTTCTCCAGCAGGATAATTCACGTGCGCACACCGCATGCATTACGCAGCAATATCTACAGCAGCAGAACATTGTGACGATTGATTGGTCTGCCCTATCACCAGACATGTTCCCTATAGAATATCTGTGGGACGAGCTTGGACGAAGAGTCTACAGGCAAGGTTCTCCAGCTAATCTGCAACAACTCGAAGCTGCTCTTACACGTGAATGGGACTTGATTCCCCGGAATTTCCTTCAGAGACTTGAGCGTTCCGTGCGGAGCCGCTGCCAAGCTTGTTTGCAAGCACACGGTGGACATACCAGATACTGAGGATAGTGTGAATGAATTTTTTTATTGGTTGCATTTTTGGTTTTCTCCCTTGCCTGCACAGAATGCAATGAATTTCATAACACTCAAATGTACAAATTAATGACCAGCATGGAGTCCTAGAAAAATGAATAAAGATTCCAAATATGTAAACTTGTAAACACTTATATTTACATTTCACACTCTGTTCCTGAATGATACAGGTGGTGCGTTTTTAATGTGCTTCAGTATATATTTTAGTGCTGATATTGTTTCTATAATTCACCGACACTTATCTCAACTCAGTGATTATTTTGAAAAATACTTTCATGAAAACTGTGGCGTTTTCAATGGGTTCAAAATCCCTTCAGTAGTGATGCTCCTTCGGACTTCAGTACTGCAGAAGAGGAAGAACTACTAGAACTTTCATCAGACTCTTTCACTACAAGCAAAATTTCCAAACATGGCATTCCCACAATTTTGATATTCAGTAAAACAGGAGTTCTTAAGGTTGGACAAGAGAGCACTGAAGATATTAATTCCTTTTGCAACCTCCTACTTCTGCGATGCTGGGTTTTCAGCAGTGGCTGTCGTAAAAACCAAGTTCAGATCAAGATTTGATGTGGGGAAGGAAATGAGGGTAGCTGTATCTCAATTGTTGCCAATATTTGACAAGCGGTGTAACAACAAGCAAGCTCAAGTTTCACACTGAGGTGACTGGCACTTTATTCATCATATTTTTTTTTTTAAATTTTACTGTACACGTTTTTTGTTATGGAGATTGAATCATGAGTGCAGTATATCAGTGAGAGATTGAATCATGAGTGCAGTATATCAGCGAATAATTTTCAGACAAAAATATTAAAAAATGTTAGAAAGAAACTACTTTATCTGTGCTGTTTTCTTTTTCATAGTAAGGGTGTTCAAAGTGCACTTTGTGTATATTTTTTCTTGTACGTGCAATTTTGTCACATATTGTAAAATGACATTGTTTAAAAGCATTTCCAAAGCTCTCCTGCTAAAAAAAAAGTTAGGCTAAATGTCGAAAAACATCCCCAGAGTTTTTAACCAGTCATCCCACAGGGGAGCCGCAGAAAGAATGTAGTTGATGAGGGGAGCCATGGACTCAAAAAGGTTCACAACCGCTGGTCTACATTATCAACACATAAAACAGCTGGACGACACAGGAATAATGAATGTGGTGAGGGATTTCCATATCAGCATACAGAACGTTGAGGTACCGGAAGATTTGCTACACAGTTACCTACGGCTGCTTCCTAAACCTGATAAAGATCTCTTACTGCTCATCAGCTATCGAAGTATCACACTGCAGAATGTATATGGTAAATTACTTGAAAATATAGATTCTACACAAGTAATGAACCACCTTGAAATACGCACATCCTTCCTGATAGCTATAGCAACACGGGTTAAGGCTGGAGCATTTGTGTACGATATGTACGAGGGAGCCCTGCATAAACGAAACATTGCTCAGTTGAACATAAATTTGTTTCATAAAAAAACTAAGCTGATTTAAGAGCATTATTTTGCATTTTTTGCCATTGTTGGAATGTTAGGGCACTTTCTGCAATTTTTAATTTTAAGGCACTATTTTTTATTTTTGAGTCATTACTTTGTATATTTAGGTATTATTCAATAAATGTTGGCATTTTTTAGTGTTAAAAATTACTGTGTTTTTCTTCCACAACTTTCTCTACCTCACTGCTTTCTTTATTATTATTTAATAATTGTCCTTAAACCCCTGAAAACAAATGTTGCCCTAATATAACCAACAGCCTAATTAGTCTCGTTTGTCGAAGAAGAAGGCTAACTATATGAATGTCAAAGAACAGGTGGCTATGTTATTTCGTTCATGAGATATTCGAGCTTAATTGGACCAGATGGGTTGGAATCTTTCTTAATCGAATACAGATATTAACAATAATTCGAAGACAAAACCTATTAAGGACAACCATATATATACATGAAGCTAACGATCGTACAAATAAAAAGGAGACATGAATGACAGTGATCCATAATCTGGTTGAACAGGACGAGCACGTTTTAAGGACCATGCTGAGCACAGATTCCCCATATCAGCGAGAGAAAAGAAAATTAAACCTGTAGTTGGCACTGTGCCTTCTCATTCGTCCGCGCTCAGCCTATAAAAGCAAGCGTTAGTTCTTTCAAAATCGTACAGATCGCAAAATAAAATCAGAAGATGGACAGACCTAGATGTTGAGATAGCAGTGTGCCACGAAAACATATTTCTCATCTGCATGCTTTGCAATTCAAATCATCACCAAATTTTAGAGGCGATTTGTTAGGTTTATAATGATATATATTGTAAATAAATTCAATTCAATTTCATTTCAGCATAGATAAGTTTAATCGAGTTGTGAGGACTAAAGTGGGATTTAATTTGTGGATGACAAAACGAACACGATACTTACCAGGGTTAAGCCGGAATGGACACTCATGAATGTTCGAAAGCTTATAATCCATAAGAATACTTTTATAGATGACTGCAAGCTATTATAACTGTAGAAGGCGACTGCAGCATCGTGATTTTCACTAACAGTTTATTTATATTTATTTACGAAAATGTTATATTTAGACATGTCGTGAATTATTCTAATCCCCATATATAAATTAAAACGTAAATGCAAAGCATAACAAATAAATTTAATAAAAGGAAAGAAGAATGGTAAAGAACAGTGCTGTCACAATGACTGTACTCGAAATCCCCCTTGTTTTCTACTTCGTCGGCAAATTGTAACGCTTTCACGTTGATAGTAAAAGCCTACTGTGTCGCTGCACGCTTTCTTCAATGAAACGTGTACTGTATTTCTTGGAAAAACCTTGAGATACGCAAGCTGATCAATGACCTAAATTTAATATTTCATTCATTCCATTTTATACACGGCGTAACTAAAAGACAGATGGACTAAAGGATAGAGAGAAGGGAGAGGCAGAAAGCAGGGACACCTGCAACACTAAACACGCGTCGCGCGATACACAATTGCTGCCATCACGCGTGTAAGGCCACATGCACTAACTTTATTTCAAATCGACAGTGATAAAATTCACTACCCATACCAGAGTTAGGTTTTAAAATCCTGAAAAACGCGTATTGGGAATTATGACATTATACCGGTTTACGTTTGAAAACATGACAGTACCCAGACACCACATGGGGATTGAAGTGAACAGGAGGTGGTAGAAAATGCACATTTTGAACGCAGCCACCTAGCTCCCTTAGATTGAGATATTTGGATTCCTTAGGGTTTGCTGACAAAGAATATGTAAAACGTTACGCAAATAGTCTAGGAATTACCAAGTTATGGCCAAAATAAAATAGTGGGGGTGCCTGACAGCACGATATCATTTCTGCTCATAAAATTTTTTTATAACGTGTTTGAAAAAACATTACGTTACGGAAACAGCCTACCATGTTAACTCCTATGTGATTGGAGCGCAACAAATGAAAGTCTAAACACGATTGGTCGGACTATAAATACTATCTTGTGTTGTCAGGGGAAACGTGAGAAAGGGGTACTTTTTTGAAAAGATGTGTAGACGTGGTGTGATTGGGTAGAGCTGCGAATATACTCAATTCAGAGCGTCTGTTCATTGCCACATCTTGTAATAAACCTACTAAGAAACAGTACGTTGAGCACCAGTGTATATTTTTTTATAAGATAAAGCCTGGGACATCAGCAGATCGGAGTTGTGCTATATTCATTGCCAGTCAACGAAACTGTTTATTATTATTTCCATGAATTGTGGTAAGCTTGAAATATTCAATATCTTTTAATGAAAATTGAATGTAAATTGATAAATTATGTCTGTATATATGTGTGGTTCAGTAGCGAACATGATGTAAAGCCTATAGTGCTCCAGCCTGAACAGAAGGTGTCGGAGGAAAGTAAAACTGCATGGAATGGCCAAACAGTACACTGACACCTAGATTATTAACTAGAAAGAAATAATGCTGGAATTGCAGAGGCGTAGTAACCATTAGGGAGGGAAATACTGGTATAAAGTATTTCAGATGAAGCTGACAGTTAGCCTAACGCTCTGAACTCAATGTTTGTGATGTATTGTGCTCAGTGTAGAAATGGAGTATAAATTAGTTCTGACGTAGAAGGTACAACCTTCTTGTTTCAGGGACCGTGGTCTTAAAGTTATTGAGCAGCACCTGGTCAGAGCTTTGCTGAAACCAGAAGTGGACAGCATACTCCTTGGTCCATATAGCAACCAGTGGGGTGGCTCCAGAACTCAGTACAGTTATCGAGCAGAGGAGTCTTTTACTGCAGTCATCACGCAAGATAAGAGAGTGTGGCCATGGAGCTCAACATTATGTACCCCATCTTAAAATGACATTATAAACTAAAATTAAGAGGGGAATTTAATTGTTTTAATACCAGGAACTGAGAACATCTCCAATACTAGTTCCAATAGAAACAAACTATTGAAGTCATGATGACAAATACCAACAGAGCTTGAACAAAACAAAACCAGTATTACCTCATATTACCACTACACAACTGACACACATAGGATACCAGTAATAATATATGTCACTACAAGAATCATATTAATAAATTCTGTACATATAACTTGTAATTAAAATTGATTGTGATTCCTGGTTCCCTTTGTATTTGAATCAGGACACATATACATTCATGACAGCACTGAATACATATTGTTATTTGAAAAGTTATCAGTGACTCCTTTAAGATATCCTCTTAGAGTGTTATATGTATGTGAGTGTCACAGTGTTGTCAAGTGTGGTGGAATAAATTAAATTGTTTATCTGTCTGTTGTTGTTATGACTTACACTTCATCATACACATACCCTAGACATATAACGTAGTCATCACACTATTCCAGAATAATTCTGACTGAGGTATACATATGTGGCAGTAAGTAAGGTTATCTATAATACACTACTCTTATTAGATATAGATACCTTCACAGCTGATCTCAGTCAGTACACTAAGTCCCCTATAAATATTTATAACATCCCACTTTACCACATATATTGGGGTCTCGCCCTCGGGATTTTGAATCTTTCCCTATTACAAATATTGGGGGTAACTCACTTCAGGGAATAATAAGAATTAAAAGATTATCCTTGGGTGAAAATAAATAAGGTTGAGCTCACGGTGCCTGTGTTGTCTTGAGTTAATTAGTCATAGATAAAATTGTTTAGACATTTATCTGTTAGACAATGGCCGACCTGGCAAAATTTCGATCTGCTGCTGTACAGACTGCGAAAGAGTTAGGAATGGACGGACAAATTATGATTTCTTATGTCACTGCTGAATGTGACAAATATATTGAACGGGAAGAAAGAAGATTAGAAAAAGAGGCCGAAAGAAAATTAGAATCTGAAAGATTGGCCGAAGATAAGAGAATAGAAGCTGAAAAAGAGATTAAGAGGTTGCAGATTGAGGCTGAGGCTAAGAGGTTGCAGATTGAGGCTGAGGCTAAGAGGTTGCAGATTGAGGCTGAGGCTAAGAAATTGGAAGCAGAAGAAAGAAGATTGACTGCAGAAAGAGAAGACAAGAGATTAGCTGCAGAAAGGGAAGCCGAAGAAAGAAGATTAGCTGCAGAGAGGGAAGCAGAAAAGGAGGAGAAGAGATTACAAAGGGAACATGAGTTACGACTAAGGGAGTTTGAGTTTCAAGGCCATGCTCCTGAAAATGGTGCCAGTCCCTTTGCCTCTGATGCTACTGCTAGCCAGGGAGCCTCAACCTCAGCTATGAATTTTCATTTAGATCATTTTGTTGAGAAAGACGATGATATAGAGAGCTATCTAAATAGGTATGAACTATTAGCTACCACATATGGGTTAGAGAGAGAAAGGTGGAGCTTAAAG
Organism: Oreohelix idahoensis; assembly: GCA_024509875.1. Taxonomy (NCBI): domain Eukaryota; kingdom Metazoa; phylum Mollusca; class Gastropoda; order Stylommatophora; family Oreohelicidae; genus Oreohelix; species Oreohelix idahoensis. Next base: position 60,039 of record JAMPIV010019825.1, on the reverse strand, counting down.
TTATCTCAGGGACTTCGTGGGGCAGCTTATGAAGTTTTTGCAAAAATGAGCAGAAGTGATCAGGAAAATTATGACATGCTAAAGCAGGCTCTTTTGTTAAGATATGAAAAGAATGCAGAATTTTATAGGAAAAAATTTAGGAATGCTAAACTACTGTCAGGTGAAACCTATCACCAGTTCTCTGCACGAATAGAGACATACTTGGAGAAATGGACTTCTCTGGGGAAAACCCAAGATCTTAAGGAAATGGTCCTTATAGAGCAATTAAGAGAGTCCATGGCTCCAGACCTGAGAAAGTTTCTCATGGAACAAGGTGCAGAGAGGCTGGGTGAGTTGCTAAATGTTGCTGAAAGGTATCAAGCAGCTCAAGCAGAGGTAACAGGTAATAAAAAGAAACAAGTGGATAACTTTAGGGCACCACAGAACTTTAATAAATTTGATCCTAGGGATCAAAACAAAGGTAAGCACCAGTTTGATAGGCCACGGTATGAAAATAAAAATAAAAACCCCACAATTCGATGAAAGGAAATATGATGAAAGAAAATCTTTCAACCAAGGAAAAAGGTGGTGTAAAAATTGTAAGATGAACAATCATGACACTGACCATTGTAGAAGGAAACCTCCTCATTGTGCTGCTATGACATCGGGGAAAAAGGAAAAGAAGGTCAAACCTGAAGAACTACAGGAACCATACCACCCCCCAGTGTGTGAAGATGTCATCTGTAATGGTGTCACTATAAGGTGTTTATATGATACCGGTTTAGATTACGATTCCGTTGTGAGTTCTCACCTGGTGCAGGCCGATCAATACACCACAGAAACAGTGGAGATTCAAACTGCAACCAAGGATGTAGCTACCATGACACTTCCCGTCGCCCGAATAAAAGTGAAAACGCGATATGTGGAAGGAATCATAAAAGCAGCAGTGATAAATGAGCCAATCTACCCTCTGATATTGGGGTGTAGATATGTCTTCTTGGGGAATCCCAAGAGACCTGTGATATTGGCAACAGTGCAGACCAGATCACAGTCTAAAAAGGAGGAGGATAATCCAATAAATACTCACCCAGATGAGATGAGGAAGGCACAGGCTGAGGACAAAACACTCAAGCCATGTTTCAAGAAGTTGCCCAAATCTCATACACCTCCAGGCAAGGGAGAGTTTTATATGAAGAACAAACTGATATATAGGAAGGCTGGATCTGAATCCAATGGTCACGGACAGCTGGTCCTTCCCACTTCATATAGGACTAAAGTGTTGGAATAGGGCATGCGATTCCCTTCAGTGGTCATATGGGAATCAGCGCAACAGGACAGCGAATAGCTTGTCATTATTTCTGGCCAGGAATAACTGAAGATATCAAACGATATGTAAAATCCTGTCCAGAGTGCCAACGAGTAGCACCTAAACATTGGACTGCACCAGCAACTCTGGGGGAAATGCCCATAGTGGGAACACCCTTTGAGAGAGTTGCCGTGGATCTTGTGGGACCTCTCACCCGAACCAAGAGAAGGAACAGCTACATTCTGACTCTGGTGGACACTTGTTCTATGTGGGGAGAGGCAGTAGCCCTGTCATCGATTGATTCTAAACATGTGGCAGAGGCATTGCTCACAATTTTCACAAGGTTAGGCTTTCCCAATCAAATCTTGACTGATAATGGCTCTCAGTTCAAGGGGAAACTAACTGAAGAAGTTTTCAGGATCTTCCAGGCCAAACACTTCCATTGTAGTGTGTACCATCCCCAAGGGAACGGCCAAGTGGAAAGATTTAACGGCACGTTGATGTCGATCCTGAGAAAGTTGGCACACGAAAAACCAGATACATGGGACCAGTACCTGCACGCCGCCCTCTTTGCTTATCGGGAGGTACCCCATAGTTCAACCGGTATGGCCCCGGCAACATTATTGTTTGGAAGGCCAATAAAACGTCCACTCGAAGCTTTGTTAAGAACGTGGACTGATGAAAAGGCAGAGGAAAACATTACATCTTCATACCAATATGTGAATGAGCTGACCACTCGTTTAAAAACTGGCTGGAAACTTGCCAATGAAAATTTGAAACAAGCCAGGAAGAAACATGCTGCCTATTATAACAGGAAGGCGAAAGACAGAGATTTGGCTGTGGGAGAGAAGGTACTGCTTCTTCTCCCCGGGAGTCAGAATAAGTTACAGATTGGATGGCAAGGTCCATATACAGTTTTAGAGAAGGTGTCTAGAACAAATTATAAGATAGATAAGAAGGGGAAAGAAAAAATCTATCATGTGAATCTCCTGAAGAAATATTTGGAAAGAGAACATCATGAAGAGACACACTTGTTGACCTTGTCCATCGCCATGGAGATGAAAAAGGAACCACTTTCATCATTTGAATATCCATTACACCCCTGTGAGACAGCAGCACAGGTGAAAATCAGTACACATTTAACAAAAACTCAGAAAGAGAGAGTGCAACAGGTTCTAAATAATCATGCAGAGGTGTTAACAGACCGACCAGGGCATACAAACCTATTGGAATATGATATGAAACTGATAGACCCCACACCTGTCTGTATGAAACCATATTCGATTCCGTTTGCTAAGGAGAAAGCTTTGAAGGAAGAGATAGACTATCTGTTGAAGGAAGGAATTATTTCGCACAGTGAATCCTCATATAGTTCCGGTGTTGTACTCTTAAGGAAGCCCTCTGGAGAACATAGACTCTGTATAGATTACAGGAGACTGAATGCTATTACAGAAGGACAGGTGGATCCATTGCCGGATACAAATCAGCTGTTTGCCAGACTAAATAAAGCTAAATATTTATCAAAAGTGGATCTGAGTAAAGGATACTATCAGATTCCAGTAAAGCCTGAGGTTAGACCATACCTAGCTTTTAGTACCTCAGAAGGACACTATGAGTTTAATAGATTTTCATTTGGATTGAAGAATGCGCCTAGTGTCTTCTTTAGAATGATGAGAAAATTATTGGACCCTCTGAATAATCCATGTATAACAAATTTCATGGATGATATCCTTATAGCAACAGAAACATTTGAGGAACACATTGACTCTCTGAAGATGCTGTTTGATCGACTTAGGGAAGCAAATTTAACAGCCCGACCAACCAAATGTTGCGTTGGATGTAAAGAATTGGAATTTTTGGGACACACAGTTTATCAGGGAAACATGACCCCTGACCCAAAGAATTTAGAGAAACTAAAGAAAGCCCCGAGACCACAAACCAAGAAGGACGTGAGATCCTTTGTCTCATTATGTGGTTTCTACCAGAAGTATATCAAAAACTTTAATTCCATATGTGCACCGTTAACTGATTTTACACGTAAAGGACATTGTAACTGTCTTTTTTCTCTTGTTGATGTGATCACTGGCCCAAGACAGTATACATGTTGTTAGATGTGTAGTGCGAGCGTATGATGAATTGAGTGTGGGTGCGAATGAAGACGCGAATGTGTTTAGGCTCGTATAGATGTAGATCCTGCAACCCATACTCTCACATGCAGTAATCAAGGATGCTTTGACACTGCAGGCATGTTTCAAGACATTTATTGACGGGAACACACATAGTATCAACAGGAACAGTCAGTGTAACAAGGTCATGCTGACCTGACATCGATAGGTATACATTTGGCATTCAAAAAGGTAAACATCAGAATAGACGTGCATGGTCAATAGCAAAGTTCTTCAATAATGACAGTTCGTAGCGTCGCCCTTGGCGTCTCTGACTAAACGCGTCAGATGCCTTAGTTACTATGACACATAGGTGCAACTTGACACTCCCCGCCAATTGCACATATCAGGCTGTAGTATAATAGCCGAAAGCACAGGCCTCGTTCTGACGTCGGCCGTGTACTTCTGTTAAATAGGTTATCATCAACCCTGCAGTAATACTTATTGTAGGTAGAAGTTCCGCCAATCTGCGGCTCCCACAATATATCTTCGTCACTGGATTTCTGGACAATATAAGACTAACAGTCTTGGATGGCTACCTCGAGCACAAATATATATTAGTTCTGAAATGGCGGATCAGTGAGCTGCTGTTCACCCTAGGTAATCCTTTACATGTTCTGCAACCGAAAAGCGTAATAATGCATAAAGGTCGGTATTACCTGGAAAATGAATCCTCAGAACTAAACAAGGAATTCTGTCGTCATCCCGACGCACAGAGATTCACTGGGGAAAACTGCCATAGCAGTTACTTCGAAGATTCTCCCCGAAAAACAATGGACTCTTGGTCCCTTCAGAAAAACAGGACCTCCCGGCTTCCCGGAAGTATATCTCACTCCCGCTTAAAAAACCTTCCCACAGGCCTACGCCGAACTGTCAACCTCTGACCCTAAAGGTCAAACACAATGAATGAATAAACAAGGGAAGACAACCCCTAATCAACCTGACATCGCAGGTAAAGACACAATTATACTTATGATACAAACATAAGCAAATAACTTGACAGATGACTCCGTCGAAAATGACAGCAACATTACTACCACCCCCCTGTAAAAAAAAAAAATGCAATTTTTTTTTTTAATATGTTCATGAGCAAGATAGCACCAGTATCACTTCTGTGCTCATGCAAACAATGAACCTAATATCAGGTACAATAGAAGAGGGTACAAATCATCTCCCAACATAGGAGAAAATATTTCCTTTAAGCCAAACAAACTAAGGGATACCATTCAAGAACCTAAGTTGCTGGCAATACCAATCATATATCAAACATTACTAAATAATATAATCATAGCAATATACAAATGTCAATGCTATTTTAGCAACATATCACTGATGGATGGACAAAATGAAATTTGTTAAATTATCTAAGCATCATCCAAATACATTTGTATTACAACATATTATGATATTAAGGACAGACCTAAGTCTGAAAATATATCAGGAAAAACTAGGACACAAGATTTAACTGGAATCATGTGGGCATCTAGACAATATGTCCGCCATCACATTATCCGAACCACGGATAGCTCGCACCGTGAAATGGAAAGGCTGAAGAGCAATAGCATAACGAGTAGATCTCGAGCTCTTCAAATCCTTACTTTGCATAGCCGTAAGAGCTTTTTGGTCGGTTTCCATAAAGAAATGCGCGCCCAGAAGGAACCTTTGTAGCTTAAGAATGGACCAAACCATAGCCAACAATTCACGGTCCAAAACCGAGTAATTCCTTTCTGCCGCATTCAGCTTCATAGAAATATACATTACAGGATGCAGAGTTCCTGAATATTCCTGCATTAGTGCCGCTCCAATGCCAGTGGAAGAGGCATCACTACGAAGGACAAAAGTCTTATCAATCGTCGGTAGTCTTAAGATAGGATGAGATGAGAACAAATTTTTAACCTGATCCAATGAAGATTGGCATTCTTGGGACCAACGCACCATATTAGGAGAACCTTTTTTCAATAACGTTGAAAGTGGTGCCATAATGGAGGACAGATTCTCAATGAATCTTCCATAGAATTGTATCAATCCCAAGAGACTACGCACTTGCTTTTTTGTCTTCGGAACCGAGATATTTAATATCTTTGAAATGTTTTGGTCCTCTGTCTTCAACAGACCATGACCAACTCGATGACCTAGGAAGGAAATTTCACTAAACCCAACAAAAGCTTTAGAGGGTTTAGCAGTCAAACTATGCTCACGTAGAGTAGATAGCAATTCCTTCAGACCCACATAGTGTTCTTCCCAAGTATCGCTGAAAAGACAGATGTCGTCTAAATATGCAATGACATCTGCACGATCTGATAGAATTCGTCGCATCATGCGTACGAAAGTCGCTGGGGCGTTCATAAGCCCGAAAGGCATAAAATTCCATTGAAACAGACCCCTAGGTGTCGAAAAAGCAGTGAGAGGTTTGGCGTGTTCCGTCAGTGGGACTTGCCAATAACCTTTCGACAAGTCTAGTTTAGTAAAGAATTTAGCTTTAGAAAGTCTAATAAGTAGATCATCTAATAACGGCATAGGTTCAGCATCGAACTTCGTAACTTGATTTAATTTGCGATAATCAACGCAAAGACGTATGTTATTGTCTTTCTTTCGAACAATAACTATCGACGAAGAATAAGCTGAAGTGGATGGTTCAATTATTTGTAGTTGAATCATTTCATCCAATTCTTTCTCGACTTGTGCTTGAAAATGAATAGGTATTGGGTATGGTCTTACTCTGATCGGATTACGATCAGTAAGTATGATGTCATGTTCTATGACATCTGTGTGTCCAGGAATGTCGGTAAGGACATCCTGATATGATTGTAACGTAGAGGATACTTGACGTTGTTCCTCAAAAGACAAGTTGGAAGAGACTGTAACGTCTCTCCACGATTCCGTTGAAGTAAGTGGAATCGCAGGAAGAGGTAAGTTCACGTCAGAAAAAATAGTTTCCTCATCCTGTATAACGGACAGGGATGAGATGTGACCATGTTGAACTGGAGAGTCGTCCGTCGCCTGGAAAATAGGCTGTAAATAGTCTGGACGTTCAATAAACTCTGTTAACATATTTATATGGAAGGTTTTATGCCTTCCATCCACATCGACAATATAGTCGACATCAGAAATTTTCGAGACTATAGTGTATGGACCCTTCCAAGAAATGAGAAGTCTATTCTCTCTTGAGGGCAGTAAGACATATGCTTTGTCTCCAGGACAAAGTTGACGTAGGCGTCTTTTCTTATTAGCAAATCGCCTAGCTTTTTCTTTCGCAAATTCGGAAGATGAAGTTGCTAACCTGCACGATTCGATAATCTTTTCTCTAAGAGCTATAACATATTCATATGACGATTGTGTATCATCGTCAATATTATCGGAAGTTATCAAATCGTGTAACAAGGACATTGGCCCGCGCGGTTGCGCGCCAAAGACAAGTTCGAAAGGAGAAAACCCTGTATGCTCGTTGGGAACCTCTCTATAGGCAAAGAGGACTGCAGGTAAAACCCTGTCCCAATCTTCAGGATGATCCTCCGTTATCTTGCCAAGTAAGTTCTTTAGTGTCCTGTTAAGACGTTCTACCAATCCATTGGACATTGGATGATAAATACTACTGAGAGACCTTTTAATGTCTAGCGTAGCCATTACCTGAGACATAACGTCCGAAATTAACTGAGTGCCGTGATCCGACAGTATTTCTCCGGGGAATCCCAGACGAGAAAATACGAGCCAAAGAGCATCAGCGATATCGACAGTTGATATGCTCTTCAGAGGAATAGCCTCTGGCCAACGCGTGCACATGTCCACGCAAGTGAGGATAAATTGGTGTCCTCTGGCTGACTTAATTTTGAACGGACCAATGATGTCTATAGCCATTTTCTGAAACGGCCGAATCGGAATATCTGCAGCCTGAATAGGAGCAGCATGTCTCGGACCCCTAGACTTGACCTCTTGACAAATTTTGCAAGATCGGCAATAAATTCGGATGTCTTTATTCACGAATGGCCAAAAGAATGACGCAAGGACTCTAGTTTTAGTTCTGGAAAAACCCATGTGTCCAGCACACTGAGAATCGTGTGCATGCCGAAGAATTAAGGCTCTCATACACTTAGGCACAAGAATTTGCGAATGCATAGACTTGTCCGAGTGTTGTACCATTCGTACCAATATACCATTCTTCATAGTAATATACGATTTGTGATTCGTATTTTGATTGGGATCCCCTTTCTTTGCAAGAAGGAAGTATTTCTTCTTCAAAGAAGGATCCTCTTCTTGACGTTTAACAAACGAGTCATGGGAAATCACCAAGTGCTCGTCTTGGCTATCAACTTCATTACTATTATCAGATGAAGTTGGGGGATTAAGAGCTTGAGCTCTTGTCACCACTGCATTGACCGTTTGAATGTTTTTTTCTTCCCAACTAGAAATTTGTTGCGGGGTGCATTCCTTAACCCCATGAATACGACCGATTATAAGATCCGCAATAGGATTAGGAAGAAGACATGCATGGACATCTCCTGTGAAGAAAGGAGTGTCAATCCTAATAATAGCAGTAGGATAGCTTTCCATAGTACCACCAAATGTAACACATTTGATTGTTTTTCCAGTGGCACAGCAAGGATCTATCAGAGACTCCTTAACCCCGACGGTAGTACATCCCGAATCGAAAAGTACTGAGACTAACCTATCATTTATTAGACCTTTATCTAAGATGAGAGATCCTCTCCCATCATGCGCAACTGTAGCAGGTAGAGCAGGAAGAGGGTGACCACAACTTAGCGTAGATACAGTTGATGAGTCAAACAATGTTAAGCATTGGGGGCATTCAATTGCTCTCCCAAAATCGAAAGCACAACCAGTGATAGCCCTAGAGTTACCACTATCATTTGCTGTATTACAGGCTCCATCAAACTCTTGTTGTGCAGAGTTTGCCTGTTGGTAAGGTCTTTTCTTGTTAAACCTAGGTCTACCTCGATTATCATTTCCCCTGTAATTATTTCGACTATCATTTCCCCTGTAATTGTTATCATATTGCCTATTGTAATCATCATTCCGGTTTGAATCCCGGTTTCTAAATTCACCATCGTCATAATCTTGACGTCGAGAATGATTACCTCGAAAATTTGAATAATTATTATTTGGATAGCCTTTGCGAAAGTGTCTCAAATTATTACCACTAAAATTACGAGAACTACCATCTTGTCTCCACTGCATAGACGAAGAACCATCATGTGTTGGATTACTCCGCTTCTGAGTGTAATTTTGATTACTTCCCCTATTCCAATTTTGTTGAGCACCCTGAAATTTTTTTTTGAAATTAGGGCCATATGGTGTTGCCGAAGCAGCTGGCAACCCTTCTTTCACTTTAGAATTGCTAACTGTAGCATGGGGATGTGCTGTGGCATACTGACAACAGTATTCCTCCATTTCTTTTAAGTTTTTAGGCTTACGCTCATGAAGGAATGCAAGAAAAGAATCATTAACAGATGACAAAACCTTATCTCGCAATAATAAGTCCATTAGACCTTCATATGTTTTCTCAATCTGAGACAACTCAACCCATCGTGTAAATGTACGACGTATCTTTGTAACAAAATCAGAGAAATCTACTCCATTTTCTGGCAACATTGTCCTAAAACGAAGACGATAGTCTTCTTGTTTTAATTGGTATTTTTTTAGCAATGCTGCCCTGACAACATCATAATTAGTCCTCTCATGTTCGTCTATTGTCATAAGAGTAGTCACTGTGTCACCTGTAAAAAATGGCATCAGTTGTTCAACATATTTTTCCTTTTTTATGTTATGCGTATCGCACAAAAATTGGAATCTATCTAGATAATCTGCTACGTCATCCTTTAAAGGATTGAAATGAGGCAATTTAATCCTACTAACAAACTCCCTTGTCGTACTCGAAGTTGTTTGCTGAGCACCCGTACTCGCCAATTTCAATTTCTCTAACTCCAAAGTTGCGAGTTTTTCATCAAGTTCCATCTTCTGTTTTCTTTCCTCGTGTTCCATTTTTCTGACTTCAGCCTCAGCTTTCCTCTCCTCTGCAGCAGCTTGAGCTTTCCTCTCCTCTGCAGCAGCTTCTTTGTCTAATCTCTTCTGTTCAGCTTCTTTGTCTAATCTCTTTTGTTCAGCTTCTTTGTCTAATCTCTTTTGTTCAGCTTCTTTGTCTAATCTCTTTTGTTCAGCTTCTTTGTCTAATCTCTTTTGTTCAGCTTCTTTGTCTAATCTCTTTTGTTCAGCTTCTTTGTCTAATCTCTTTTGTTCAGCTTCAAATCTCCTTTCCTCCACCTGCATCTGCAATTTCTTTTGTTCAGCAGCAATATTAGCTTCTCTTTCTAATCTTTTCTCTTCAGCCTGAGCTTTTTTCTCTTCTGCAGCTAATGCTTTGTCATACTGAGCAACAGCCCACTGTTCTAACTGTTGACCAGTCTTATCAAGGGCTCTCCCTTGTGTAATAAAGTAGTCCAATGTAGACATCTTGTCTACTGAGATCAGAAACCTGAAAAAAAATTAAATAAATTACCTTATCCCACTTCAATGGGAGACAAGTCTGAAATGCTAGACTTGTATACTCACTTCACTTTATTTTACTGTCTTAGTCTTAGACAAAGACTTTGTATGATCCTCTTGTTTATAATGTACCCAAAAAATCACTTGAGTACCTGTGGAAAAAAAAATCCCTTATATCCCACTCACTATGGGCACAAGTCTTTTTTATAAAGAACTTGAATATGTATTTCACCTTGTCTCAATCTTTGTAGATAACAAGTCTTTTATCAAAGAACTTGTATAAATATCTTATATAATATTATTTAACAAACTCTATATGAAGAGTCTACCTTATCAATAATATCAAAACATGACCAAGTATGTGTATGTAGACTGTGTATGACAGTAATGTAGTACAAAAAAAAAAAAAAAAAAAAAAAAAACAAAAATACAAAACAATACAAATGGCAACACTGTTTTAACCAAAAATGTGTAGAGAAATACACAAGAAAGGAGAGACCTACAGAATACAAACAAAACAAATCGACAATCAAAACTGAAAAACAGACAAAATATTACAAAAACAACGTTAAGTACAATTACATCACAGCTAACATCAATAGCGACCAATTGTCACTAGCAAATTTCCAAATTAAGAAAATTTGCACCTACAGAACGCTTACAGTAAGCCTCGATCAAGTGGCATATTTACCGTAAGACCCACCAACCGAAAAACCCGCAGAAAAATACACCAAAAACAGTAGAAGTAACATAAACATATAGCAATCAATTTCAATGTGTTGCAGAACAAGTTCAGTCACAGCTGAAACTAAAATAAATTTCTTGCTCCTTGCGAACACAGAAACGAAATGTCAAACGCGCACTGAACGTCAAATCCACTGTAACATAAAGTGGTATTTACGAACCAAAGTTACTATGACCTTCTCAAATTAGGGCTTGCACATAGAATGTTTACTATTTCCACGTACTGTTTACAGACACTTGACCTCCAACAATGTAGCTTGAATGCTCTGACCTAGAAAAGTCTGTTGTTGAATGAAACGTGTCACAACCCGCAGTACTGTTTACAATAGGAACCCGCCTTCTATGCAGTTATGGTCCACGTAGCAAATGCCTAGATGTTAACTTCAGTACATGTCTTGTTATGCTTTATGTAGCATTATAATATAAATGCTCGTACTGTTTATTTGGGTCAACCGTTGATGACCTATATCTGTCCTGTTGTAGCCAAAACTTGCAAGTGTAGAATTAGCGCTGTGTGTTACGGCTGTCCCGTGTGTAGCTTAGACCCACAGATCAGAAGTGTAATGTGTACTTGTCCTTCTTGTCACTTTCTCGACAAAACTGGAGACATCATACATGTAACAGCCAACCAGGAATGTAAATTTCTGGATCCATAAATGTCAACAATAATGTCAAATGCTCGCTCTGTTCTTTTTAAACCCACAGATCTGGTCCATCAGAAATGTAAGTTTCTAGGCCACATTGGCGACAAGAAATGTATCATAAGAGCCCACGTAACTGGTCCACCAGAAATGTAACTGTCTTTTTTTTCTTGTTGATGTGATCACTGGCCCAAGACAGTATACATGTTGTTAGATGTGTAGTGCGAGCGTATGATGAATTGAGTGTGGGTGCGAATGAAGACGCGAATGTGTTTAGGCTCGTATAGATGTAGATCCTGCAACCCATACTCTCACATGCAGTAATCAAGGATGCTTTGACACTGCAGGCATGTTTCAAGACATTTATTGACGGGAACACACATAGTATCAACAGGAACAGTCAGTGTAACAAGGTCATGCTGACCTGACATCGATAGGTATACATTTGGCATTCAAAAAGGTAAACATCAGAATAGACGTGCATGGTCAATAGCAAAGTTCTTCAATAATGACAGTTTGTAGCGTCGCCCTTGGCGTCTCTGACTAAACGCGTCAGATGCCTTAGTTACTATGACACATAGGTGCAACTTGACACTCCCCGCCAATTGCACATATCAGGCTGTAGTATAATAGCCGAAAGCACAGGCCTCGTTCTGACGTCGGCCGTGTACTTCTGTTAAATAGGTTATCATCAACCCTGCAGTAATACTTATTGTAGGTAGAAGTTCCGCCAATCTGCGGCTCCCACAATATATCTTCGTCACTGGATTTCTGGACAATATAAGACTAACAGTCTTGGATGGCTACCTCGAGCACAAATATATATTAGTTCTGAAATGGCGGATCAGTGAGCTGCTGTTCACCCTAGGTAATCCTTTACATGTTCTGCCACCGAAAAGCGTAATAATGCATAAAGGTCGGTATTACCTGGAAAATGAATCCTCAGAACTAAACAAGGAATTCTGTCGTCATCCCGACGCACAGAGATTCACTGGGGAAAACTGCCATAGCAGTTACTTCGAAGATTCTCCCCGAAAAACAATGGACTCTTGGTCCCTTCAGAAAAACAGAACCTCCCGGCTTCCCGGAAGTATATCTCACTCCCGCTTAAAAAACCTTCCCACAGGCCTACGCCGAACTGTCAACCTCTGACCCTAAAGGTCAAACACAATGAATGAATAAACAAGGGAAGACAACCCCTAATCAACCTGACATCGCAGGTAAAGACACAATTATACTTATGATACAAACATAAGCAAATAACTTGACAGATGACTCCGTCGAAAATGACAGCAACAGACATCCAGATCGCATTACATGGACAGCACAATGTGAAATGGCTTACCAAGAATTGAAGGAAAAGCTCACAAGTAAACCTATTTTGAAATTACCTGACTTAAGTCAAGAATTCATAGTAAGGACGGATGCCAGTAATATTGGGTTGGGTGCAACTCTACTACAGAAATCAGATGCATTGGATGGGGAATTAAGCCCAGTGGCATATGCTAGCAGAAAATTGAATAAAGCTGAAATCAACTACTCAACTAGCGAAAAAGAATGTCTTGCAGTAATATGGGCAATAAAGAAATTCAATATTTATCTGTATGGGAAGGCATTTAAGTTGCAAACGGATCACAAACCTTTATCGTTTCTAGCCCAGGCTAGGCATGAGAACTCTAGGTTACTCCGATGGTCCTTGCTTTTGGCTCCCTATAATTTTAGCATTGAGAATATATCTGGAAAAACAAATTTGGGAGCGGATTTTTTAAGCCGCCATCCGTGTGATGAGAATCACCGTAAACCCCAGAAATAATAATACATTTCTCTATGTGTATATAGAATAAAGGACTGACATATAATGTCTGTTTTAAGAGGGGAGATGTCGTGAATTATTCTAATCCCCATATATAAATTAAAACGTAAATCCAAAGCATAACAAATAAATTTAATAAAAGGAAAGAAGAATGGTAAAGAACAGTGCTGTCACAATGACTGTACTCGAAATCCCCCTTGTTTTCTACTTCGTCGGCAAATTGTAACGCTTTCACGTTGATAGTAAAAGCCTACTGTGTCGCTGCACGCTTTCTTCAATGAAACGTGTACTGTATTTCTTGGAAAAAACCTTGAGATACGCAAGCTGATCAATGACCTAAATTTAATATTTCATTCATTCCATTTTATACACGGCGTAACTAAAAGACAGATGGACTAAAGGATAGAGAGAAGGGAGAGGCAGAAAGCAGGGACACCTGCAACACTAAACACGCGTCGCGCGATACACAATTGCTGCCATCACGCGTGTAAGGCCACATGCACTAACTTTATTTCAAATCGACAGTGATAAAATTCACTACCCATACCAGAGTTAGGTTTTAAAATCCTGAAAAACGCTTATTGGGAATTATGACATTATACCGGTTTACGTTTGAAAACATGACAGTACCCAGACACCACATGGGGATTGAAGTGAACAGGAGGTGGTAGAAAATGCACATTTTGAACGCAGCCACCTAGCTCCCTTAGATTGAGATATTTGGATTCCTTAGGGTTTGCTGACAAAGAATATGTAAAACGTTACGCAAATAGTCTAGGAATTACCAAGTAATGGCCAAAATAAAATAGTGGGGGTGCCTGACAGCATGAAATCATTTCTGCTCATAAAATTTTTTTATAACGTGTTTGAAAAAACATTACGTTACGGAAACAGCCTGCCATGTTAACTCCTATGTGATTGGAGCGCAACAAATGAAAGTCTAAACACGATTGGTCGGACTATAAATACTATCTTGTGTTGTCAGGGGAAACGTGAGAAAGGGGTACTTTTTTGAAAAGATGTGTAGACGTGGTGTGATTGGGTAGAGCTGCGAATATACTCAATTCAGAGCGTCTGTTCATTGCCACATCTTGTAATAAACCTACTAAGAAACAGTACGTTGAGCACCAGTGTATATTTTTTATAAGATAAAGCCTGGGACATCGGCAGATCGGAGTTGTGCTATATTCATTGCCAGTCAACGAAACTGTTTATTATTATTTCCATGAATTGTGGTAAGCTTGAAATATTCAATATCTTTTAATGAAAATTGAATGTAAATTGATAAATTTTGTCTGTATATATGTGTGGTTCAGTAGCGAACATGATGTAAAGCCTATAGTGCTCCAGCCTGAACAGAAGGTGTCGGAGGAAAGTAAAACTGCATGGAATGGCCAAACAGTACACTGACACCTAGATTATTAACTAGAAAGAAATAATGCTGGAATTGCCGAGGCGTAGTAACCATTAGGGAGGGAAATACTGGTATAAAGTATTTCAGATGAAGCTGACAGTTGGCCTAACGCTCTGAACTCAATGTTTGTGATGTATTGTGCTCAGTGTAGAAATGGAGTATAAATTAGTTCTGACGTAGAAGGTACAACCTTCTTGTTTCAGGGACCGTGGTCTTAAAGTTATTGAGCAGCACCTGGTCAGAGCTTTGCTGAAGCCAGAAGTGGACAGCATACTCCTTGGTCCATATAGCAACCAGTGGGGTGGCTCCAGAACTCAGTACAGTTATCGAGCAGAGGAGTCTTTTACTGCAGTCATCACGCAAGATAAGAGAGTGTGGCCATGGAGCTCAACATTATGTACCCCATCTTAAAATGACATTATAAACTAAAATTAAGAGGGGAATTTAATTGTTTTAATACCAGGAACTGAGAACATCTCCAATACTAGTTCCAATAGAAACAAACTATTGAAGTCATGATGACAAATACCAACAGAGCTTGAACAAAACAAAACCAGTATTACCTCATATTACCACTACACAACTGACACACATAGGATACCAGTAATAATATATGTCACTACAAGAATCATATTAATAAATTCTGTACATATAACTTGTAATTAAAATTGATTGTGATTCCTGGTTCCCTTTGTATTTGAATCAGGACACATATACATTCATGACAGCACTGAATACATATTGTTATTTGAAAAGTTATCAGTGACTCCTTTAAGATATCCTCTTAGAGTGTTATATGTATGTGAGTGTCACAGTGTTGTCAAGTGTGGTGGAATAAATTAAATTGTTTATCTGTCTGTTGTTGTTATGACTTACACTTCATCATACACATACCCTAGACATATAACGTAGTTATCACACTATTCCAGAATAATTCTGACTGAGGTATACATATGTGGCAGTAAGTAAGGTTATCTATAATACACTACTCTTATTAGATATAGATACCTTCACAGCTGATCTCAGTCAGTACACTAAGTCCCCTATAAATATTTATAACATCCCACTTTACCACAAGACACATGTAGTGTCTTTGTTATACTGCCAATAGGACAGGTCCATGCGTCAAACAACCTTTTGTCAGTATCACATTATTTTGAACGTAGCATCAGAAAATTGTGTTTGACAAGGTCCCGATGTACTTTAAAAGTTTGCACCAGTGTTTCTCAACCTTTTTATTTTACTATGGCGGAACACCCCAAATAACTGTCCAAAACCAGCGTAACCACTACGACGTAATTCTGTTACTGCTAACATATTGCCAAGACAATTTATTTGTGGATAGCATTACATAGACGCCATCTACAGGGTGTTTCAAAATTATATATACACACTTTAAACATTTGTTTTCCATAAACAACATGCACAATTGTAATTTTATTTATCACATTTTAAAGCTAAGACATCACAGCGGGCTGATCACCCGCTTGCCAGCCGCTCTGATTACGGAAACAACATTTGATTTTTGTTGTACCAATAAACGCCACTAGACGTAACGGAACAACAATTAATTTCTTGTTGCCCTAAGACGCCACTAGGCGTATTGGCCACGAACTGCTTTGTCGGTCCGTGGCTAAGGACGGAAGAAGAGAAGAAGAAGAAGATGTGTCAAACAACCACGTGAATTACTCTGAACACCTCCACTCACTGACATGTAGACTTGTGGGCCATTACGTCCAAAGGTTAGCCACATGTCACACTTTGTTCCAGGTTACTGTTCTGGTTTGGAACAGCAGGATCTCGAAATGAAATCCACTCGTGACTCATTTCAACAATAAGGATCACCTCGGTGTGATTCTGTTCATGTGGTAGGCTCCATCAGGTGTTGGTTAGCCTAGTGCAGAGTCAGTAACAAACTGCTGTGAAAATTACTTGTGTGGACCAGAAGAGCTGTACCAGAACACTGAAGCTGAGTAAAATATATGAATATTCACCAACCATTGTGCGCGGTCAAAAGTAAAGATCAAAAGTGTAAGTGTTATGATGATAAACTGTTCTAAGTCAAGATTCAAGACAAGTGCCATTTAGTTTTAAAGTAAATTTGAAGGAACATTCTGTTTATTTTGAAGAACTTTTTGTCTAATTAATAATTACAACTTCGCTTTTGAATAAGTGGGAAATTAATCTTTTATTTCATCCAATTTCATCATTTTTCATCATTCATAATTGCACAAGACGAAAACCAAAGACAGATCTACGTAATAAATGATTCAGTAATTGTAATCCTCTGACTTATCAATTTTATATTGTTGCAGTTCAATTTTTACTGAATTGTTGATTATCATAGGTTAGTTACATAGCAAAGGTGCCATCTTAGGCTCTAACCTTTATCTGATTACTATCTGAAGTTTAGACCTTCACAGTCGTGACTATCCTGTGATACCAGTGCTCTTTTCTGACACTCTGACTATACTCTTTCAGACATAATTCTTTTCTGTTCTTTCAGTAACTACTACTGACCCCTATACTCATAAAAACCTTTCGCTACAGTAATTCTGAACTCATCAAATATAAACCTTCAGTTTGCCATAGAAATAGTAAAAATATTCAGTTATAGTGTTATGTCTTTTGTGTATGTGTTTTTTTTTTAAAGGAATTATTTTGTTAATAAAAATAAAAATTTCAGTTTGTCACTAACATTGCGAACATTTAAATTGCATTGTTAAGGTGTAAATGTGCGTAAATGTGTCTTAGACTTCATTTTGTTTCTTAACATGTGTGCACAGAAACTAAACAAATGAAGTATTTTTCTATATTTTTCATTGTTTTGTTTTACTGGTTTTTTGTTTGTAACATGAAGGTTTCAGTTTGACACAGTAACATGAAGGTGTCAGTTTGACACAGTAACATGAAGATGTCAGTTTGACACAGTAACATGAAGATAACAATTTACACAGTAACATGAAGGTGTCAGTTTGACACAGTAACATGAAGATAACAATTTACACAGTAACATGAAGATAACAATTTGACATAGTAACAGGAAATAAACACTTGATTATATTTTTAGGTTCATTTTGGTTTTGTATTAAGTTGTTTTTTTTTCTTCTTTTAATAATACAAAATAATTTTAGTTTAGCTCAGAAACTGAAATAGACAGTTTTTCTTTTAGGTTATTCTTTTATGTTAAATGACATTTTTCCGTTTATTTGTTTCGGTCATAAAACCATTTTTTAATTTATCATTTTCTAGCAAATTTTAGGTCATAAAAATCCTTTCCCTACGTATAATAGTTCTCTCGAGTACGGAAATAGAGAATGTCTGAGTTTAGACAGAATTGGATGAAAAATGTGAAAATAGAGAAAGTTAAAGTCACTAATGGAAATATTGAAAGAGGTAAACCTTCTAGAGAGAAGAGAGATATAATTAAATATCTTAGGTCTACTTCCCAGCCATACTCGGACTCTGTTTAAGATGTCATACTCTAGCCCGTCCTTCAATGCTAAATAGAATAATCTACTACAATAAGGACTACAAGAGCAAACATTAAGTGTCAGTGATAATATAGTGAATTATGATCGCTTATTACATTTATTTATTAAAGGGAGCACACATTGAACCAAACAGCAAACCTCACCAATGCCTTCACTAGCTCTGAAGGGCTGGTGAATGTATCAATATCACAAGCACAGAAAAATAACACACGATATCACTCAATCTCTCAGACACAACGTCAAACTCCAAACCACCAACACCAGTACACTTTCTCACTCTCAAGAAAATCTATCTAAAGTGGTTAAGCCCCTAGTTTTGCCAGGACACGGACATTTCTTATGGTAACAATCCTGGTAAGTAAGTTACTTTCTCTGCTAGAATAAAAGACTCTACACTGTTCCACCTTGATTAAAAATTCTAGGCTATGGAGATAAGCTCGCTCTGTAACAGTGTCATAATAAATCCTGTGCATTAACAATTTCCTATAGCTAGTCGCCACACTTGCAGGTGAAGGAAATTAAAACGAGTGCAGAAATACATTCAGCTACTGATCCAAATCTGTCTAAACGACGTGGACTTTTGCTGGTTAGCGAGTATCCATTAGGTGCGCTGGGGCACCTCTTATTCTGGATAATGAAGACTTAAACAATAAAACGGGCGACGAGTGCTGGCAACTGACCACTCCTCTCGGTCATTATGTCCGTAAACTCATAGGAAACCAATATCAATGGGTCGGACAATGTTGCCGAAACTGACTGTATTGCAAAAGCGAAAGCCCGTATGTGTTAAGACGATGGTTAACTGCAACTGGCGGCAATATGTGCTGTAGGTATATAATCCAGGACGCAAGGCTACTGCTTACGAGTAGGTAAAAAAAATCGATGTATAGTGATATGAACCAAATAGCACGGGTAATGTGTGCTTCACAAGTACTGGCCATCGAAGAATCCGTTCTGTCGGCCGGCTAGTATACTCCGAGTTAACTAGCTGTTAATGGATCGGAGAGTGTTGCCAAAAATGACTGCATGGCAAAGGCGACAGCCCGTATGTGCTGGAGCGATAAACACATTCAACAATCGACTGTGGTTAAGTAATCCGCAAAGCGGCCTTATAACTGAAACCTGGCAGTATGACGTAGACTCCCTTGTGAAATTTATTATTTGAAATTGTAATCTCCTATCAGTAGCAAATCACATCTGGAAGCGCAAAACAAATGCTGACCAAGGCTCCAAACATATGCAGCAATTCAAAAATCTCGTTAACCGCTGTAACAGCCATCCTTGTGTTGCTTACAAAACAACTTCCAACTCTCATTCTCTCTCTCTCTCTCTCTCTCTCTCTCTCTCTCTCTCTCTCTCTCTCTTTCTCTCTCCCCAAATCAAAACAAGCCCTTCTCTCACTTGCTCTCATTGATTTAGTTAGCCTAACAGTTCACACAGGTAAATCCAGCCACGTTTTTGCTTGGCCAGCGTGTCTGCTAGCGCAAAGCTGAATGCGACCCACAGCGAATATATTTGAACACACACACACCTGGTCTCAACACTGTAGTAAAAAGTGCCCACGCAGTTAAGTTACCACGCTGACTGAGTTACCCAAATTGAGCGTATACTCAATATGTATCAAATAGCAATATTCTACTAACAAACAAGCGTTAAAAAAAAACTTCGTAAAAATTAACTTTACACCGGCTCACTCGTCCTGTCTGGCTAACACTTAGTGGTGATGTATAGTGGCTCACTTAATACAATTCAGAGCATCCCGGTAACGAAAATATTTACCTTAAAGAAAAAACGAATGTATATATATTTAACATGAATTAAAGAAACACGGGATATCTATTCTATTCATTAATAACCCTCCACTCTCAAAGAGCATAGGCCTTCAACAAACACATGCCAAGTCCTCCTGTCACGTGCCATCATCTCAAGTTCTTTCCACGTTCTCCTCATCATTTTCACCTCTGTTTCCAGCTCTCTTCTCCATGTGTTTCTTGGTCTACCTCTGCCTCTCTTGTCCTGGGTGTTCCAGAACAAGGACTGCCTTGTAATGCTATCAACAGGTTTCTCAGTGTGTGTCCTGTTGTCCTGTCCATCGCCATCGTCCTCAATATATAGACTTATATTCTATTATGCACATATTCAAAGTCACCTTTCTTATTGCTCAAATATCTGGAGTCGCTGTTGCTTGTCGTTTTTGAAACGGCTAGCATCCCTACATAAAAGGGCGCTACGTCTTGTTTGCCTGAATGATAACATTCCCAGTGCTCAGCTATTTTCACAGCTGAATGTTCTTCCTCTTAATAAATGCTTCTTCTTCCAAGATCTCCTGTTTGTGCATCAAATTTTACACGGCAGAACGCCTTCATACTTGCAAATGTTCTTTCGCTATAAAAACTGCTCATATTTTATACGTGGCGACCTACTTTTGACCCTTGCAAAACCTCGAACTGATCTTCTGAAGTTGTTTTAGTTATGCAGTGCTTGAGCATGGAATTCCCTACTCAAGTCTGTCAAAACTGATAATTACATCTCATTCAAAAGACATGTCATGAAATCTTGTACACACATTTAACGACAATTATATTTCAGTTATTTCAATGTTTCCACGAGCATTTAACTGTCCTTGTAATATGTTCTTTTTAAGTTGAATTTTTTTAATTAAGTAGCTTTATTGCTTGACACCCCCTCTCTCTCTCTCTCTCTCTCTCTCTCTCTCTCTCTCTCTCTCTCTCTCTCTCTCTTTCTCTCTCTCCTACCTATCCCTCTCTCTATGTGCGTGAATGACTATGAGTAAATGGACTTGTGTATGCTCAGTTTCTGATTGTGATGATACTATTAATTAATCCGGTCTGAAGTTGTTAATATTTTAATTTTAATTTGCAAAACGCTGAAAATTGTATTGCAGGGTAGAAATGTAAAAAGGCAATTATGCCTATTTCTTTACCCTGATGAAATAAAGATTTCGTTCGTTCTATATTGCTGCCAAGATATGTGTGTGATTCTACATCTTGTATTGGTGTTTCTTTAAGTTCAACCCTGTTATAATTACCTGCATTTATTCTCATTATTTTTGTCTTTTCCCTGTGTATTTTCAGACCCAACTGCTGTGACCTCTCATCGAGTGTTTTCAATTTGTCCTGCATCTGATTACGGTTATGAGACAGAAGAGCCAAGTCATCAGCAAAATCCAGATCATCCAACTGCTTATTCAGTTTCCACTGGATTCCATTTCTGTTTTGTGTTGTCGATGATCTCATAACCCAGTCTATTGCTAGTAAGAAAAGAAATGGAGACAAGAGGCATCCCTGTCGCACTCCTGTTCTTATCTGTCGTACATTTTAGATAGGTAGAGAGAGATATTTGGTCCCGTCTCAATAGAGCAGAAGGTGGGCGGGGGGGGGGGGGGGGGGGGGAAATGAGAAAGAAAAATGTTAGAATAAATTCCACGAGTGAATAGATTAAGGTGAAGATCTGTCTCTGGAATTAGTGGTTTCTCTAGTCCAGCCTATCTATACGACTGTCTTTAGTATAAGACGATTTGTCAAACCTCCCTATAAATGTAATTATAAGTTTACTACTCACACACACACAATTATGTGACAACAAGACACACAAACGTGAAAAACTATGGTAACTGGATGTGGGTCTGACCAACACTCAAGTTAAGTTCTTGTTTAGTTTATTATCACTTAAACTCTACAACATCAAAACATATAGACATCAATATAATCATGTTTACAGACATAGGAAAATAGCCCAATAAGTGCCCTCCCCCCTTGTTGGGAAAAAAAGATCCCAAAAGAAGTTAATGACCTAAAAGGTCAAAGATTAACACTAGGTTATAGAAAAGACAAAATCTCTCTTGACTCCTATCTCGCTGGCTTCTCCTCTCGGTCTGTGTGATGGAAGTGGAGGTACAGAGTCTTTAACACGCCAGTCTTATATCCGAAAATTTTAGGTACGCAAAGTTTATTTTCGGAGTTAGTTTATTTACTATACCAAATACCACTATAGTGGTGTCTCAAAGTGTATCACTCAGTCCTACGCATCTTTTATTCTAGGGGAAAAAGGGTGGGGAGGGGGGTGGGGGGATATATTATTCAAACAAGTTCAATGTGTTTGTTAATCTACCTGGTTGGTCGGAAATGATTGCAACGCAAATTTACATTTTCAATTGTGGTATTACTATTCCTGCTCCTAATTGTTCTTCTTCATCTTTTGACCTATCTATATATATATAGTTAGGCTATTATGTATATACTGTTCTACGTATATACTCTAGTGTTTTCCTTTTTGTTGAGATTATTTCTTTAGATTTGCTTATGAAATTTTTTAAGTTGGAGTCAGTTTCTGGCACTTTTAGTTACCATGGTGGGATCTTTGCTTTTTACTGAACACTACTATTTATCATGTTAAATAAGTTTGGATGATGATCCACATCTTCCATTGTTTTCCACCACGACGGGTATCTAGTATATTCTAATGGAATGTGGCCTATGAATTGGTTACCACTATCAAAGGTTTTGTGTGCAGGGTGTGTTGGATCTTTTGCCAATTTGCCAAGTAGTTGAATCTTAGCTCTTTTCTCCTTAGCTCCAGGGGTATAATGCCTAGCTCTACGTCTAACGCCTCTACTGATGTTCCCTTTGAAGCACCTGCTATTATTGACAGTATCTGTTTTTGGACTGTTTTTTCTTATTGCTCAGAGCGGCTG
Organism: Oreohelix idahoensis; assembly: GCA_024509875.1. Lineage (NCBI taxonomy): Eukaryota > Metazoa > Mollusca > Gastropoda > Stylommatophora > Oreohelicidae > Oreohelix > Oreohelix idahoensis. The sequence goes on along the minus strand of JAMPIV010019825.1, from coordinate 37,271 downwards.
ATGCATAGAATGCACTGGCATAGTCAACTTTACCCATAATAAATTATTTATTGAAGGTAATCATTGTCTTATTGCAAGCTCCTTAACCACTTTCTTTCATATATTTTATCATTTTAATAAGTCTCCTACTGTTTTCTACTAATAAGTCTATGTGTCTGCTTCAGTTTAGTTGCTTGTCTAGTATCGTACCCAGAAATCTAGTTGTTTCTGCTGTACATACAATTTGCTCATTAATGTTAATTTCAATTACATTTTTTTTTAATTACACACCCTCTACTGAAGATCATTCCTGCTGGTTTTTAACGTTTAGATTAACTCCCCACTCGTGTATCCAGCCGGATACTTTATCTATTGGTTTGTGTACTGTTTTATAGATGAATGGAATATTTCTTCCAGTTCTCCATATCGCTGCATCATCGACAAACTGAGAGAAGTTGGTTTTTAAGTCTTTAAACTCGTTACCTATATCGTTGACTTTAACCGTAAATATTGATGGTGATATTACTGATCCCTGTGGGATTCCATTCTGTTGTTCATAAACATCGGATCTATCATTGTTTATTTGTACCGTGAAATATCTATTATGCATGAAGTTTTCTAGAAAATTATAAGTTCTTCCTACTATACCTAATTTCCTGATCTTATATATTGCACAAATTTACGAAGGCAAAGGTACAGAGGAATGCATAGACCTGGTCACCCAGTCATAAGCTGGACGAAGTATAATGAAGTCTCTAACACCTCGCTCAGCTGCTACCGTATCTATAATGGAAAGAACTTTAAGTGTTGTTTATGTACTGAATGTGTGAGCACGTTTCTTTTTGCAGGGTAAATTATTGCGGTATTTGTGTGGTAACGGGAGAGAACATCTCTAGAAACAAGGAATGTATATTTAGGACAAATATTTATTGCAAACCTTTTTTTTTCCAGTAGTTAATATTCATTTATAATGCAAAAGTCGTATTTTTTTATGCTTTACTTAAACTATTTATATTTTAATAATTTTAAATTGTATTCTGGCTCCTATCTAAAACAAGTATAATTTTTAAAGCAAACGTTGGCTTTAGCACATACTTTTATATATCAACATAAATCTTTTTATTTATAATCAGCATCCGTGGTCCCAGTTGTCACGTAGGTCTTTATGTCATTAAATTACCTACATCTTCTTCCTATTCTCTCACCCTAATCCTTTCATTTATATTCTTTCCATACTTGTTTTTTCCTGTATTTTTTCGCATCACTCGGTTGCGAAAAATATTTTCTTCAGTATTTTTAAACTTTACCTGTTTCTTTCTCAAAACTGAGAATCGCGCTAGGACGATATTACGTAGATGTCAGGGCTGCAGGGCGTCAGAAGGCGTGATAAGTCGGTTCGCTGAAAATAGGACGTAGACAATAGTCTACATTCTCACCGAGCGCGCGAGCTTCTTCTCGGCATAAGTCCCGGTGAGGTGTGATACTTTACATCTGCACCGGTCAGTATTCAGACATTTGTCTGAAAAATCCCAAACTGACACGGCGCTCACTGTGGGCCATGGTCAGCTGTAGTGTGAAAACTGCCCTGCATTGGAGACAGGTTGTCTGAGATTTGAAACTGACACGCGTACATCTTGGTCAGTGGTGGCAGTTACGACATGTTAGGTGTGAAACGTATCGTTTAAGCCGGAAAGGGGAGAGCATTTCGTTCTACGAAATAATAGTTCATCCTTTGTCTGGCTTAAAATATTAACCCACGTTTGAAACTATTTCATTTCACTCAGTAACTTTGCAGTTAGACTAGAACAACCTTCGTTCGATTTCTAAATAATCTCTGTAAATAGAGATGGCCTTAGTTTGGTCGAAGGGGTTTAACGTTCTTAGTAATTCTGTGGTTGAGGCATATTAATATTATATATAATAGATATCTAGTTTTGTGAAGTGATTTAGTGGTTAAATCGCCGATTCCATTTTAAACTAGTTCTGTGTGCAGAGTGAATATTTTGATAGTTTGTTATTTCTTAAATCGTCGAGTTGCAGTGGAAATACATAATAAATTATATCTTAGCATACTAAACAATAATGTAGCTATAATGAAGTTAATTTAACTGCTAAATACTCAGTCGAAAATATTTTATATCAAACTTATAAATGCTAGATGCGACATCAGTGAATAGTGACGGAATACGCAGATATTCCTGAATTCATGATGATTGATTTTATAACTTACTTTACGGGAAATTTAAATAATAAGTCAAGCTGTAGGCTTGCTGTTTTAAATGTAAGTTATATTGAGTACATATATGTAAAATATTTGATATGTGTTCTTTCTTTTATATAGTGAAACGGTGGTACCCAACTTGCCAGCGTTTAGTAACCTGAGAGACATATTTGTGAGAAGCATAGACATTTCCTATCTTTAACCACGTGGGTTTCTTTGTTTCAAGTAACACGGGTCTGACAGTGCATAAGCCATCAGAGAGAGACAGTAATAGCAACCCCACTAACGGTTTCTAAAGACTAGAAATATATATAGTAAGCTTTTGAGCCAGTTCATATTGCTCCACAAATTTAAATGTACATGCTGCCTGGCGGCGAGAATATTACAAGATTAACATTCCGCAAGAGATTGTGACTAGTATTGTGGTGACAAAATATAGTACCTTCCTGGAAGTAGACACCGATCTGACATTCCTTAATTCTAGAATCCAAAGCTAATGACATTGTGCTCTGCTAACTTTCGTGCCTGGACAAAATTTTATGTGACTTAATCAGACATTCGAAAAATTAGAACCCCCAAGGAATCGTTCCCTTAGAGTTTAGTACGTCTTTTGGAACTGGGGATTTCTTGGTCAAGGACGGCATTTTCGGGTCTGTATGAAGGTCCTAGAACTAGTGAGTTCCCAGAGGCCGCGAGCAAAGTGTGAGTATACCTGTGTAAGAAAGGCCATGGCTGGATGAATGAGAGTACACAGGTCTGAGTGTTATTTTACCGGTGTATTATCGTCACACATTTACTGTCGTAATTCTTTTTGTTTAACCTGCAGTATTTGTTACTATTTGCTAGAGTTTCTTTACTTCTTAGGCTAAACCAGATTATTCAACTCTGTGCATACATTTACGAGAAAAGAAGAATAACTCTTAGCCTAAACCCTACGTATCTATAACTCTTTGGGCCATCATCTGTTCTCTTAACGGGGCTGTGGGCTAAACCTAGAGCTAAGATCATAGCGGGGCTATCACCCTTGTAGCATTTTCTTGATATTGTATGACTATGTGCATATGTTTTCCTTGATGTATTTTTGTTTAGTTTTGGTGTTGTGAGAAGATTTTATAGATGATAAATAAAATCACTCTGGAACTAATCAGCGTGTTGGTCAGCTCGTTCTAGAATATTTACATAAGTATTGTTATAGTTTTCCCACGTCTGTGTGTCTAACTGTGGTCACGTGAAGGTGTGTGCACGTGAGTGGTATGGTCATACATAGTAATTTATGTTGTCAATAGTCTGTCTGACTCTTATATATCTGTCGTAGAAGATAGGCCTGAGAGAGAGAAGATTCTTGTTGTCAGGGGACAGCTCTATTCGATTCGCTACCACTGCACTCTTGGGAAAATCTATTTCTTTTACTAACTCTCACACTGTGACTCTCACTTAATTCCAATCTATTCAGAAGGGACCAAACTCAGTCTTAATACTCCTATCAAAAAAATCTACGACAAATGGGTTCTCGTCCGTAGGATTTTTGAACTTAGAATAGGAAGACGAGTACGACAAATGGTTGCTCGTTTCCGGTTTTTGAACTTAGAATAGGAAGACGAGTACGACAAACGTGGACTCGTCTATCTGGATTTTGTACTTTAGATTCTTTATTCTGATATAGAGTAAGAGTGTGATGTCTTGTGAGTTGTTATATCTTTAAATAATTTATCCCCTAGACTAACGATCTGTTTACGGGCGTGCTGACCACACAAACTGATAAGTTTTTTTCCACAGCATTTTAAATAATATACATTTGAGTTACAGGTGGATTTTGTCGGAATATATGTTATTGTTGATTTGTAATACTAAACGCTGGTAAAGTTTTGTGAGTGTATAACATTCACAAGGGTTCTGAAGCAGGAACGTGTTTGAGCAAAAGCTAAGGAGTGCGTTTCGGACTATTTGTCCAGATTAATTGCCTCCCTTACCCGAACTGTCTTCAGGGGTAAACTTGATAGTGGATTAAAAATTAAGGGATTATTTTTCTCTTTAATTTTTGCAATAAGTAATTTGCTTTTCCACTGTAGCAACTTATTTTTCAGAAGTAATCTTAACTACCATTTAGTTGGCGTAGTCGTGTTTGCATTAAGTGCTTTATTGCCGATAATAGCAGCGATAGTTAGATTTTATTTTGGAGGAGGTATCCCAGGGTTAAATATATCATCTTTTTGATTTTTTGGTAAAATTATTTCTCGTAAGTGGTAGGAACCAGGTTATTCTTTTTCCTATTTTCTATCTCCACGTGTCTCAGTCACTGACATAATATGGCCGAGAGGGCAAAGCTTAGACAACTCCTCAGGGACGAAGCGAGAGAGGAGGGACTGGAAGGAGAGGAAGCGAAAGCATTTGTCAGAGACGAACTCGAGAGATATGACGCGGAGAGAAAAGCAGCTGAAGCTAAAGAGGAAAAAGAAGAACTAAGGAGGAAAGAAGAAGCAGCCGAAGCTTTGCAGCAGAAGAAAATGGACGAGGATAATGGAAATTCGCAGGATGCAGCATGAGGAAAAAGAGAAGGAGAGACAGCATGAGAAGGAGAGGGAGGAGAGACAGCATGAGGAAAGAGAAAATGAGCAACGACGACAGCATGAGTTGGCTCTTAAAACTCTAGAATTCCAAAGTCGTGGTGCTGCCACTACCTCCAGCAATGGAGAGTCTTCTCCTCATTCCTCCTTAACTGACCCTGCTAACACTCAATCTCTTCAACTCAACGCTATGTCTTTCACTCTAGAATCTTTCCCTTGTCCAAATGAGAAGAGTGACACTTGGCTAGAAAAATTTGAGAAAATTGCAACTCTGTACGGTTTAGAAAGGTCGCGTTGGAACATGAAGCTTTCCCAGGCTTTGAAAAGTTCTGCGTATGATGTTTATTCTAAGCTGGAAAGTAGCCAACAAGACGACTACGATCTGTTGAAGAAAGCGTTACTGGAGCGCTTCGAAATGAACGCTCGCAAATTTTTGCAACTGTTTCGCAACAGCAGAAAGGAGAATTCTGAATCTTTTCACCAGTTCTCTTCCCGTCTAAAGGGATACCTAACAAAGTGCCTTGAGCTTTCACAGCTCCCCTCTACCTATGAAGGTCTTGAGGAATTTGTTCTAACAGAACAAATAAAGAACACTTTGTCTGCGGACACCCGGAGATTTTTGGCGGAGCAAGGTGCAGAAAAGCTTGAAGACATTTTGGAAAAGTCTGAGCGTTATCACAATGCGCTGGCTGAACTACCGGCCACAAAGCGGAAACCGACAGAGGAGCATTTTCGAAAACATAACCTAGAGCATTCTTCTCAGGCTTCTAACCAAAATAACCACAGAGAAACTGGACCTCAAAACCCCCCTCCTGAAAAATCCAAGTTCTACAAGAACAAGTACCCCAACCACCCCAAACAGTCTGATCAACCCGACCGCCCTACATGGCAGCGTAGCCAGAAAGGACAAGGTGGCAAAGGGAGAACCCCTGAGCACGGGACATATGATCAGACCGAGCACACCGAGCCGAAACGCATCGGATGCTTATTGACAGTCTCGCAAGGCGGAATTATTGACAGTGATTCCCAACCTGTTGGGGATACACCCTCAACGCGAGGTTCTGTTACTTTGAACGGTTCTCAAACTTCTTGCTTATTTGACACGGGGCTTTATTACGATTGCATTGTTGCCAGGAACCTGGTCAAACCCGGTCAAGAGACAGCAGAGACCGTCCAACTTTGTGGAGTTCGTAAGAGTGATGCACCTACAGCGCTTCCCATCGCATTGGTGGAGATACACTCTGACTTTGTCAGAGGCGTGATCAAAGCGGCTGTTATGGATGATTGTGGTGAATTAGTTGTTAGTATTGGTTTCAATATTATATTAATGGTATCTGGTGTGAGGTCAGCTATGCAAGTCCCTGAGGTTTATTAAATATAAATAAGTTTACAGGGTACCTGTCTGCTTCCACCACGACCTCACCCGATTATACATCTTCCCCTACTGAAGTGTATTGGTGTGTGTATGTTGTCTAGCAAGTGTCTAGGGTATATGCAATGTGATGAAATGTATGAACAAGACAACAATTACACCTATTACTAATAAACAATGATTAAACAAGTCACTGAGTAAAGTTTGGAATGTAACTTATTTTTTTATAATTTATTTTCCTGTATCTAGTTATTCTTCTGACACAGGAATAATCAACTCAACATGATAATGAAATTATTTACAACCAATTATTTTACAACTGTCATTGAGTCTGTTTTATCCCACAATTATTTATATGTTTCAAGCTGGAAAAATGTCAAGTATTTCTTGCTCCTAGAAAAGGGTACAAGTTTATTGAACGTTTTTGTTCCTCACTCTCTGATACTCTAGTGAAAACTGAGAGAGTGGAGTGTTTGTGATATCAATTTCCCAGACAAGTCTTATCTGAGGTCTCTGGAACCAGGCTGGTTGAAGTATGTATAAAACGCCAGTCTCCACTGCCAAGACACGATTCTGCTTCTATAGGTAAATCACTGGGTAGACACTCAGTATTTAGGCCTCACTGCAGAACTTAAGGACAGGTGTTAGGTCACCTGGGCTCACTTTCACTCGTAGATGAAACTCTGGAACAATACAAATGTGTCCCACTCAGCATCTAATAATCTCTCTCTCTTTCATTATTCTAACATGGCAATATCATCAGACATCAGTATGGTAACTAAACAATTAGTTAACGTTCTCAATTTGGTTGGTACCCCCTTCTGGATAAATAACTTTCAAACCCCGTTTGACATTTCCTTGATAAAGGAAACATTTTACATTAATACTATCAAGTCATGTACAATCACGGTGACTTGCTGAAGAAGACGGCCAGTGATCTTCCTGGTCTTATGTCATAACACAACATTTTTCTTTTCATCATAAATATTTAATTTTCTTTTCTCCCCATATGGCCGAAAGCCTGTCTGGCTTTTCTATACCAGGTTAATACAGTTCCTAACAACGCTGTGAAACAACACAGAGTGATGTTGCCTTCCCTCCAGATAAATGTTTCCCCTTTAAGGTTCATACAACTTCAATAATGCATACATAATAATGATAAAAATGACAATATAAATGTTAATATAAAGGTTTCAATATTTACCGCATCAAAGAAATCTACACACTAAACAGTTGAATATTGCGGTATATGGCATAATCCAAATCGCTGCTTGTGCAGAATTAGCAACCAAGACAGTACTCTTTCCTTGTCTTAAAACAACTTCTTTAGTGTATAAATTTTAGTTAACAAGTGGCCCCGAATACCAACTACTAATTGGTTTTATACAACCGTTTGTCTATTATACTACAGCCAATCAGAGACTGTTTAGTGAATAGCGTTCCTTTTCAAATAAAACTGACCTCAAATATTCAAATTAAGGACTCCTTCCCCTTTCCTATTTAATTCAGTACGGCATTTTCAAAAAAAATAGAACGTTAACCTTAATTTTTTTCCTTTTATTTTAAACTACCTTATCGGACGTTAACCTTACGGCGCCACGTCACATTGCGTGTGTGTATATATATATATCGTCTGCTAAAACCAGCGTGTGAATATATGTCCAGAACGCGGGTCGAGAAAAAGGGGGTCTTTCGAACGCCCGTCATGGTATTAATGTTAAACCGCGGCAAATCGTTTAGGCCCTTACTTCGGTATGCAAATTGAACGTGCTGTGGAATTAAGCGTTAGTTCTCACATATTTCACTACACACCACCTTTCCTAAAACATGCATTCACTGCAAGTTATTATCTGTGAGACAATTAGCGTAACCAAAGTACTATTCCCTAGGCTTTTCCTGCCCTTGTGTTTTCATGGATTTCTGCAGTGGGGTCATTCAAAGTAAGCACAACTCAAGAAAGCTGCCTCAGACCTCTGCAATCCAAGAATCTATTTCAGTTATGTTACTGAACAGCTGCAAGTGTTACTGCTTGTCTTAATGCTGCTTAGCAATCAGTATTCACCATTTCTCTTCTCTGAGTCTGCTCAACGACATGTCTCGAGAATATTAGATGTTCCTCAAATTGTACGTTATGAGGAGTTGATCTATATGGTGATATTTCTCTGGATGCCCTTCTCAGAGTTTATAATCTAAATATTTTCGGTGAAAACTGTTGGTGGGAAGGTGGATACCTATCCTCTATGTCAACCTTATTATTTTCCTTGTTATTTTTAGGCCCATATGTTTCAGAATGCTTGGCAGGCATCTGATTATAATTTTCCCAACTTGGGGAATGTACCTTGCTACATTTTTCACAGGCCCCCACAAATTGTGCAATATCAGCAGCTACTTGGGGCCAGAAATATTTTTCCGATGTCCTTTGACGTTTGGTTCCATTCCTCTGGTGTCCACCGTCGGGTACAACATGAGCTTGTGCCATCACTTTTTCCCTGTAGGGAATTGGCAATACCAACTGTCCCTGTTCTTTGGATCCTGCTCTAGCTTTCCTGAAGAGCAGTCCCTCCTTCAAATAAAATTGTCCTTTCTTAGGGTGTGCATGGCTTGTTGGCAATTTGTCAAAGCAAGGTTTTAATGTTTGATCCTTTGCCTGGGCCTTTCTCATCTGCTTATGAGAATAAACTAGTGGTGGTTCCTCCTCCGTTCTACTAGGGGTCGACCTAACCTGAAGCGTGGCCATTACCACAGGTTTTACCGGGCTTCCTAGAAAAACATATTTACTTCCTAACACCAGCGGGTAATTAAGGTCGTCACACACGGCTGCTCTGATCACTCCTTCCACGTACCTTGTCTCTACATTGATCTTGGCTACTGGAAGTGTCATGGTGTCTATTCCCTTTACGGCCCCTTGTAGCTCCACTTTCTCTGTGGTATACTGTTCAGGGTGCACTAGGGTTGCACTCACAACTGAGTCATATTCTAAACCTGAATCGTAAAGGCACCTAACCTTGGCACCATTACATGTCACTTCTTCACAGATGGGGGGATGTTGAAGATTAATATGATTCTCTGTCAATTTCTTCCTCCCCTTGTCCACTGTTATCATGCATGCCGCGTGATATGGAGGAACTTTCTTACCACAGTCAATAGTATTATGATTATTCATCCTACAAACTTTACAATATTTCCCTTCTGGTTTGTAGGGTCTCCTTTCTCTGAAATGCGAGTTTCTATCTCGTTGGTCAAACTTGGCTTTATCATAATAGGCTTTACCCTTATTAAACTTATCTCTGTGTTCATAGGTAGGCTGATTTTGGTTTTGTGGAGCTTTATTATGGTCTACAGGCTTCTTCTTTAAACTTGCTATCTCAGACTGGGCTGCCTGATATCTCTCAGCCACATTTAAGATCTCCCCCAGCCTCTCAGCACCCTGTTCCGTGAGAAATTTTCTCAGGTCTGGAGCCATGGACTCTCTTAACTGCTCAGTCATAATCATTTCCTTTAAATCTTGGGTTTTCCCCAGATCAGTCCATTTCTCCAGGTATGTCTCCAGGCGAGCAGAGAACTGGTGGTAAGTCTCTCCAATCAACAGTTTTGCATCCCTAAATTTCTTTCTGTAAAATTCACTGTTTTTCTCATATCTAACTAGAAGAGCTTGCTTAAGAATGTCGTAGTCATCTTGATCATCCTTGCTCAGTTTGGCGAAGACCTCATAAGAGGTTCCCCTAAGCCCCTGAGATACCTTCATACTCCATCTCTCTTTCTCTAGTCCATACATAGTAGCTAAACTTTCAAATCTAGATAAAAATGACTCAATATCATCATCTTTTTCTACAAATGGGTCCAACTGGAACCCCATGGCTGAGGTTGAGGCAACCTGGCCTGCAGCAGAGTCGGAGGTGGATGAGCTACTTCCATTATCAGGAGCATGGCCTTGTAACTCCAACTCCCTTAGTCGTAGTTCATGTTCCCTTTGGAGTCTTTTATCTTCTCTCTCAGCCTCAAGTCTCCTTTCTTCTAACTGCAGCCTCTTGATCTCAGCCTCCCTATCAGCCTCTAATTTCTTAAGCTCCCTAGCATCCTCTAACATAATTCTCTTCTCCTCAGCTAATCTCTTATCTTCCCTTTCCATATACTTATCGAACTCTGATGTCACATACTGAATCAGAGCTTGCCCATCTAAATTCATTTTCTTTGCAGTCTGCACAGCAGCAGATCTGTATTTAGCCATATCCGCCATTTTATAGTTAACAATATGAAATACTATCCACTACCTTAACTAATTAATCAACTCTAAACACAAGACAAAGGGCAATGATATCTCAAACCACTCTCAGATTATTTTTACTATAAGATTTTACAAATACTGGGACTAGTGACTCACTAATGTAGGGTACTAAGAACCTTTTAATCCCGGAAGAGCGTCCCAATTAATGTGGTGAATTAGTTGTTAGTATTGGTTTCAATATTATATTAATGGTATCTGGTGTGAGGTCAGCTATGCAAGTCCCTGAGGTTTATTAAATATAAATAAGTTTACAGGGTACCTGTCTGCTTCCACCACGACCTCACCCAATTATACATCTTCCCCTACTGAAGTGTATTGGTGTGTGTATGTTGTCTAGCAAGTGTCTAGGGTATATGCAATGTGATGAAATGTATGAACAAGACAACAATTACACCTATTACTAATAAACAATGATTAAACAAGTCACTGAGTAAAGTTTGGAATGTAACTTATTTTTTTATAATTTATTTTCCTGTATCTAGTTATTCTTCTGACACAGGAATAATCAACTCAACATGATAATGAAATTATTTACAACCAATTATTTTACAACTGTCATTGAGTCTGTTTTATCCCACAATTATTTATATGTTTCAAGCTGGAAAAATGTCAAGTATTTCTTGCTCCTAGAAAAGGGTACAAGTTTATTGAACGTTTTTGTTCCTCACTGTCTGATACTCTAGTGAAAACTGAGAGAGTGGAGTGTTTGTGATATCAATTTCCCAGACAAGTCTTATCTGAGGTCTCTGGAACCAGGCTGGTTGAAGTATGTATAAAACGCCAGTTCCACTGCCAAGACACGATTCTGCTTCTATAGGTAAATCACTGGGTAGACACTCAGTATTTAGGCCTCACTGCAGAACTTAAGGACAGGTGTTAGGTCACCTGGGCTCACTTTCACTCGTAGATGAAACTCTGGAACAATACAAATGTGTCCCACTCAGCATCTAATAATCTCTCTCTTTCATTATTCTAACATGGCAATATCATCAGACATCAGTATGGTAACTAAACAATTAGTTAACGTTCTCAATTTGGTTGGTACCCCCTTCTGGATAAATAACTTTCAAACCCCGTTTGACATTTCCTTGATAAAGGAAACATTTTACATTAATACTATCAAGTCATGTACAATCACGGTGACTTGCTGAAGAAGACGGCCAGTGATCTTCCTGGTCTTATGTCATAACACAACATTTTTCTTTTCATCATAAATATTTAATTTTCTTTTCTCCCCATATGGCCGAAAGCCTGTCTGGCTTTTCTATACCAGGTTAATACAGTTCCTAACAACGCTGTGAAACAACACAGAGTGATGTTGCCTTTCCTCCAGATAAATGTTTCCCCTTTAAGGTTCATACAACTTCAATAATGCATACATAATAATGATAAAAATGACAATATAAATGTTAATATAAAGGTTTCAATATTTACCGCATCAAAGAAATCTACACACTAAACAGTTGAATATTGCGGTATATGGCATAATCCAAATCGCTGCTTGTGCAGAATTAGCAACCAAGACAGTACTCTTTCCTTGTCTTAAAACAACTTCTTTAGTGTATAAATTTTAGTTAACAAGTGGTCCCGAATACCAACTACTAATTGGTTTTATACAACCGTTTGTCTATTATACTACAGCCAATCAGAGACTGTTTAGTGAATAGCGTTCCTTTTCAAATAAAACTGACCTCAAATATTCAAATTAAGGACTCCTTCCCCTCTCCTATTTAATTCAGTACGGCATTTTCAAAAAAAAAAAAATAGGACGTTAACCTTAATTTTTTTCCTTTTATTTTAAACTACCTTATCGGACGTTAACCTTACGGCGCCACGTCACATAGCGTGTGTGTATATATATATATATATATATATATATATATATATATATATATATATATATATATCGTCTGCTAAAACCAGCGTGTGAATATATGTCCAGAACGCGGGTCGAGAAAAAGGGGGTCTTTCGAACGCCCGTCATGGTATTAATGTTAAACCGCGGCAAATCGTTTAGACCCTTACTTCGGTATGCAAATTGAACGTGCTGTGGAATTAAGCGTTAGTTCTCACAGATTTCACTACAGTGATCCCATCTACCCAGTCATACTTGGTGGTAGATACGTGTGTATCGGGAAACCGGAAGAGCCGATTGTGGCAGCAGTAACTACAAGAGGGCAAACCAAGAAGGAACGGGAGCCTGCGCCTAATTTGTTACCCATGGAACTTAAAGAAGCGCAATACAAGGATCCTACTTTGGCACCCTGCTTTAGGAAACTGCCCATGGCGAAGGAACCCAAACAGCACGGGGACATTTTTTCTGAGGATGGCGTACTTTATCGGAGAACGGGCAAGCCTGACCAAGGTTACAACCATCTCCTAGTACCGAAACAGTACAGAAGCCAAATCCTAGAAATGGGGCACTCTCTTCCCTTCAGCGGACATATGGGACAGAACGCCACAAACCAACGTATAACCACTCATTATTGGTGGCCAGGAGTAAATACTGATATTATCAGATATGTTAAATCCTGTGCCCAGTGCCAACGTGTGCCACCCAAGCAACGGGCACCCCCAGTCCACATGGGTGAAATGCCAATAGTGGGAACACCATTCGAACGGGTTGTGATCGACATTTTAGGGCCTTTCGACAGGACTAAAAGAAGGAACAGGTTTATCCTGACCTTAGTCGATACATGCACTTTATGGGCAGAAGCTATCCCGCTAACATGCGCAGATGCCAAGCATGTCGCAGAAGTCCTCGTGCAGATTTTCACTCGGTTGGGATTCCCTCAGCAAGTGTTGACGGATAACGGATCTCCATACCGAAACCTGTTGATGGATGAGATCATGAAGATCTTGAGGACCCAACACATCCACACTAAGCCATATACTCCGGCCGGAAATGGGCTCGTTGAGCGTGCAAATGGAAACCTCACCATGATGCTAAGTAAACTGGCACAAGTGAAACCTGAAGATTGGGATCTTTGTATTCCTGCAGCATTATTTGGCTACAGAGAATCTCCTCATACTTCCACAGGATTTCCGCCAGCGACACTTTTATTCGGCAGACCCATTAAGGGCCCGCTTGAAGCCTTACTTCAGTCTCTGACAGACGAGAAGGCGGATGAGACAGTTGTCTCAGCCAGTAAATATGTGTCGGTTTTAAAGGAAAGGTTGAAACTAGGGTGGGACCTAGCAACGACTAACTTTAAGCGAGCTCGCACAAAGCACGCTAACCGATACAGGAAAGTCGCGGAAGAGAGAGAACTGGAAGCAGGAGAGAAAGTTTTGGTGTTACTCCCTACCGAGAACAACCAACTGAAGATCGGATGGCAAGGGCCGTTTACCGTCCTGAAAAAGATTTCTAAGGCTAACTACCAGATCTCTATTCAAGGAAAGGAGAAGGTTTTCCATTTAAATCTCTTAAAGAGATACTTGGAAAGACCAGTGCCAACCTCCGACCATCTCCTGACGATCGCCAGAGCTGACGAAGATGATGATAGTGGCAGGGATATTCCATCGCTATCACAAGAAATCTTTCAAAAATGTCAGAAGCGGCGACGCTCTTTCAAGCGCGCATGGGAGACATTCCAGAGGAAGGAAACTTTGGGGAGTAGACTCGAGTAGTAACTGGAGAGAGATGGAGGGGGAAGATGAGAGGGAAGAAGACAGACACCCCGAAGCTACGGTTATAGGAAATTTAATTCCATAACGTAGACATGGAGTGCTTCCATATCTTAAGGGGGGACGTCCTGTCACGTAGGTCTTTATGTCATTAAATTACCTACATCTTCTTCCTATTCTCTCACCCTAATCCTTTCATTTATATTCTTTCCATACTTGTTTTTCCTGTATTTTTTTCGCATCACTCGGTTGCGAAAAATATTTTCTTCAGTATTTTTAAACTTTACCTGTTTCTTTCTCAAAACTGAGAATCGCGCTAGGACGATATTACGTAGATGTCAGGGCTGCAGGGCGTCAGAAGGCGTGATAAGTCGGTTCGCTGAACATAGGACGTAGACAATAGTCTACATTCTCACCGAGCGCGCGAGCTTCTTCTCGGCATAAGTCCCGGTGAGGTGTGATACTTTACATCTGCACCGGTCAGTATTCAGACATTTGTCTGAAAAATCCCAAACTGACACGGCGCTCACTGTGGGCCATGGTCAGCTGTAGTGTGAAAACTGCCCTGCATTGGAGACAGGTTGTCTGAGATTTGAAACTGACACGCGTACATCTTGGTCAGTGGTGGCAGTTACGACATGTTAGGTGTGAAACGTATCGTTTAAGCCGGAAAGGGGAGAGCATTTCGTTCCACGAAATAATAGTTCATCCTTTGTCTGGTTTAAAATATTAACCCACGTTTGAAACTATTTCATTTCACTCAGTAACTTTGCAGTTAGACTAGAACAACCTTCGTTTGATTTCTAAATAATCTCTGTAAATAGAGATGGCCTTAGTTTGGTCGAAGGGGTTTAACGTTCTTAGTAATTCTGTGGTTGAGGTATATTAATATTATATATAATAGATATCTAGTTTTGTGAAGTGATTTAGTGGTTAAATCGCCGATTCCATTTTAAACTAGTTCTGTGTGCAGAGTGAATATTTTGATAGTTTGTTATTTCTTAAATCGTCGAGTTGCAGTGGAAATACATAATAAATTATATCTTAGCATACTAAACAATAATGTAGCTATAATGAAGTTAATTTAACTGCTAAATACTCAGTCGAAAATATTTTATATCAAACTTATAAATGCTAGATGCGACATCAGTGAATAGTGACGGAATACGCAGATATTCCTGAATTCATGATGATTGATTTTATAACTTACTTTACGGGAAATTTAAATAATAAGTCAAGCTGTAGGCTTGCTGTTTTAAAAGTAAGTTATATTGAGTACATATATGTAAATTATTTGATATGTGTTCTTTCTTTTATATAGTGAAACGGTGGTACCCAACTTGCCAGCGTTTAGTAACCTGAGAGACATATTTGTGAGAAGCATAGACATTTCCTATCTTTAACCACGTGGGTTTCTTTGTTTTAAGTAACACGGGTCTGACAGTGCATAAGCCATCAGAGAGAGACAGTAATAGCAACCCCACTAACGGTTTCTAAAGACTAGAAATATATATATTGGGCTTTTGAGCCAGTTCATATTGCTCCACAAATTTAAATGTACATGCTGCCTGGCGGCGAGAATATTACAAGATTAACATTCCGCAAGAGATTGTGACTAGTATTGTGGTGACAAAATATAGTACCTTCCTGGAAGTAGACACCGATCTGACATTCCTTAATTCTAGAATCCAAAGCTAATGACATTGTGCTCTGCTAACTTTCGTGCCTGGACAAAATTTTATGTGACTTAATCAGACATTCGAAAAATTAGAACCCCCAAGGAATCGTTCCCTTAGAGTTTAGTACGTCTTTTGGAACTGGGGATTTCTTGGTCAAGGACTGCATTTTCGGGTCTGTATGAAGGTCCTAGAACTAGTGAGTTCCCAGAGGCAGCGAGCAAAGTGTGAGTATACCTGTGTAAGAAAGACCATGGCTGGATGAATGAGAGTACACAGGTCTGAGTGTTATTTTACCGGTGTATTATCGTCACACATTTACTGTCGTAATTCTTTTTGTTTAACCTGCAGTATTTGTTACTATTTGCTAGAGTTTCTTTACTTCTTAGGCTAAACCAGATTATTCAACTCTGTGCATACATTTACGAGAAAAGAAGAATAACTCTTAGCCTAAACCCTACGTATCTATAACTCTTTGGGCCATCATCTGTTCTCTTAACGGGGCTGTGGGCTAAACCTAGAGCTAAGATCATAGCGGGGCTATCACCCTTGTAGCATTTTCTTGATATTGTATGACTATGTGCATATGTTTTCCTTGATGTATTTTTGTTTAGTTTTGGTGTTGTGAGAAGATTTTATAGATGATAAATAAAATCACTCTGGAACTAATCAGCGTGTTGGTCAGCTCGTTCTAGAATATTTACATAAGTATTGTTATAGTTTTCCCACGTCTGTGTGTCTAACTGTGGTCACGTGAAGGTGTGTGCACGTGAGTGGTATGGTCATACATAGTAATTTATGTCGTCAATAGTCTGTCTGACTCTTATATATCGGTCGTAGAAGATAGGCCTGAGAGAGAGAAGATTCTTGTTGTCAGAATATCACAGTAAAGAACCAACGTCTCCAAGTGGTGGACAGCTTCACTTATCTAGGCAGTACCCTTACCAAAGATGCGAATATCGACGCCGTGGTTGTCACGCGTAGGGAGAGAGCAAGGTCGACACAGGTCAACTGCTCTAGATAACAGTAAGATTATTGATTGATTTTCTTGCAATACTGTAATAGTGATGTTATTTGTTATGAAATCAAGAGGTTAACTGTCTGGAATCAAGGGTAATTAAATACCATGTAAGAATATCAGACAAGTTGTTCTCCCACGTGACTTTGTTTCACAACTAACATACACCACACGATGTTGATAATTCGACAATAAAGAGGACAGTAAACAAGAAAGGGAAGTAATCACAAAAAGAGAGCTCTGGACAGCCTTATGATATGTTATCAAATTGACTCAGACGTGTAGTAAGTAAATAAACAATATGCTATTTATTAAAGGAATCACATTTACAAAGGGTTATTTTACATCTGATGAAAAAAGAAATATGGAAAAGAATCACGTTTACATCTGAAAACAAACAGGAATCTAGGTCCCAGTGGGGTGCCTTATTTTCCTCACTGACTAAGTTTGAGCGTTTGGTGGCTATGTGTGTGTAGTGGTCTTCGTTTACTTTATTATACTTAACGTAGTGTTCTTGTAGGATGTAGGCAGAGAGGACACTCTGCTGTGACTTCTTGATGAGAGCACGTGGTGGTGACTGACTGCCCTGTGTGGCACTAGTGTCTTTAAGGATGTCTGGTTCACACTCAGGGGTGAAGATTCAGTCCCTGTCTCTTCTTGATTTTTGGGCTCAGCAAAATTGAGGGAGGTCGAAGCCAGGTCCTATGTTACTGACACTCTGCACTGGAGAACAAAGTAAGGGGACCATTAATCTCTTGTCTAAAGAGATTTTACATATATGAAGTTCCTCCCCGAAGACGTTTGGTCTCAGAGCATAGGCACACTTACCACTGAAGACTTTGACTGTCCAGTACACTGTATGTAAAAGATATCTCAGTGACCATTGTCTAACAGGCTCTGTCCTCATCCTTACAAGTCAAGTGTCCCTTCTCTACACTTCATAGGTCTTACTATTTTCCACAATCAACAGTCTGTCTTGTAGTCTGGTGTATCTTAAGTTAATAATTAATTCTTAATTATCTTTCAGCAAGGAACAACAGCTTTCATAATGTATACTCATAACAGAGTTGTGTTCTAATAAGGCAAGCAATAATGCACAGTAATAAAATACTATAAGCAAATCATATAAGAAAATTAATAATATTTTATACAGGTACATAATGGATATGGAAGAAAACTAAATCCAATAGCATAACATATATTTCTTATCTTAGTCAACCACATACGTCTTCTGCAAATTAAACTTGTATCATTAGGCAATAATTAAACAAATAATTTTGGGAGATAACTCACCGCACAAAATCACTTCAGTTTCCCACAATCAGAACTTGAATATTTGAATATATTCATAAGCACGTTATTGACTTTACACACAGTTGTGTACAATCTGTGTATATTCTTTAAAAATCTTATGTACTTAAAATTTAGTTTAGGCTGCTTTCACGGTGTTCATCAAGAGAGTAAAGCAAAGTTACATTTTCTCTGATAAATACAGTTTAAGACCGGAAATAGGTGGTCGTCTGTGGGTCACGGGTCAATTGATGTCACCCAGAAAAACCCACCATTACCATCGCGTCTTCGCAAAATTCTACCTGCGGAATCTAAATGCCTGTTAAACGAAATTTAATACCAGACCTTCACCTGATCTAGCATTCTCGTAGGAAAAAAAAGAAGAGGATCATAGGGAAGACGGTGAAACAGTGACAGGATGGACTGAGTAAAGGAATGTGGAAGATTTAGGAAGAGAAAGGAGATTTAGGAAGAGAAAGGATAGACTGCTCCATGACAGATAGCCCCCCATTTAAGTTAGTTGTCAGACTAACAACGCGAGTCTAACTTTCTCTTTGCACTCCACCGCGTATTGATTCTAACGTCACGTCTAATCTTCACTCTCTTCATTTACTTCTACGATCCTTTAGGACAGCGATGCTGAGTCCGATGGTGTTTCTTCGATTGTGTCTAATTCTGCCAGCGTATGCCTGCTCAGAATGTCTGCTCCCACATTAATCTTCCATGGGATGTATTCCACCTTGAAGGAATAGGGCTGAAGTAGTAAAGCCTAACGCATGAGTCGTGCACTTAGTTTCTTTGATGCCGCTAGAAACATAAGTGGGGCATGGTCACTTTGTACTGTAAATTTTACTCCATAGAGATATGGCTGATGTTTTTGTACCGCCCATACTAATGCAAGACACTCCTTTTCAATTGTTGAATAATTCCTCTCTGCTGAGTTTAACCTACGACTGGCATGGGCTACAGGAAACAACAAGTCAGGTTTGTTATCATCTGTCTGCATCAGTGAAGACCCAATTCCAATGTTACATGCGTCTACGCGCAGCACAAACGGCTTTGCTAGGTCCGGTAGTCTCAGTATAGGTCGTGATGTCAGCTTATGTTTAAGTGTAGCATATGCTGCTTCACAATCCGGAGTCCAAACTACTTTCTCTGGCTGGCCTTTTCTGGTCAGATCCGTCAGCGGGGCAGTCAGTGTGTTAAAACCCTGAATAAAGCGCTGGTAATAGGCACAAAGGGACAGAAATGAACGGGTGTCTTTCTCGGTAATAGGACGTGGTGCAAGTTTTATTTTCTCAACGTTTTTATCCACAGGCCACATACAGCCATGAGTGATCGTGTGTCCCAGAAATTCTAACTCCTTGAAACCAATTAAACATTTACTGGGTCGCGCCGTAAGTCCCGTCTCTTTCAGTCGCTGGAGGAGCTGGGCGAGGGCTTCCAAATGTTCCTCAAATGTGCTCGTTGCTATTAATATGTCATCCATAAAGTTGTGGATTGCATTATTTTGCAATGGGGTGAGTAATTTCCTCATCATTCTGGTGAAGATACCCGGAGCGTTGCTCAACCCAAATGGCAGAACATTAAACTGATAATGTCCTTCAGACGTACTGAAAGCAAGCAACGGTCTAATTTCTTTCTTGACCGGGATTTGATAATAACCCTTGCTCAGGTCAATGTTTGTGAAGAATTTAGCATTACTTAATTTTGTGAAGAGTCCATTGGGGTCAGGTAAGGGTTCTGGTTGGAACTCTGTCACAGCATTAAGTCGTCTATAGTCGATGCAGAGACGAGCTTCTCAACTAGGTTTTTGGAGGAGCACAACATTCGCACTATAGGGTGATTCGGATTTGGATATTATATTGGCGTTTAGTAATTGCTCAATTTCCTCTTGCAATGAACTTGCTTTTGCATACGGTATTGGGTATGTTTTCACCCTGACAGGAGTTGGATCTGTCACTTTCATCTCAAACTCGACGAGATTTGTCAGACCCGGCCTATCTGTGAGCACTTCTGTGTGTTCGTCTAAAAGTTGTTTTACTTGTTCACCTTCTGCACTCCTTAAAGTTGAGCTTATTTGCACATCCATGTGCGATTCGTGTGGACGAAGCGGATACTCAACATATATTTTGTCCTCATTATCCACTTCTGTGGCAACCGCCAGGGTCATAAGATGAGCTGGTTCGGGGTTTGGGCGTTCAACGTACTTTTTAAGAAGATTTACATGATAAATCTTATGTTTCCTCTTCTTGGAGATTTTATATTTAGTACGAGAAATCTTCTGTACCACTTCAAATGGTCCCTGCCAACCGATTTGAAGTTTATTGTTGCCACTGGGCAACAACAAAAGTACTTTCTCCCCAATATGCAATTCCCTGTCCTTGGCTGATTTGTTGTAATGTTTGGCATACTTACTACGTGCTCGTCGCAAATTTGTTGATGCCATCTCCGAACCAACCTTTAAGCGTTCCTTGAGTTCCTGGACATATTTTGATGCCGTAACAATACTGTCGTCTGCACTTTCATCTGCCATAGCCCGAAGAAGAGCTTCAAGCGGTCCTTTGATTGGACGTCCGAACAATAAAGTGGCGGGAGAGAGACCTGTCGAAGAGTGTGGCACTTCTCGGTAGGCAAATAGCGCTGCAGGCAGAAACAAATCCCAGGTTTCTGGTTTTTCCTGAGCCAATTTGCGCATCATAGTGATGAGAGTTCCATTGAACCTCTCAACTTGCCCATTGGACTGAGGATGATAGGGCGAGGTGGGAATATGCTGTGTACGAAATACTCGGAAAACCTCTTCCGCTAACTTTCCCTTGAACTGAGACCCATTATCCGTAAGTATTTGTCGAGGGAAACCTAGCCTGGTGAATATACTCACTAATGCTTCTGCTACATGCACTGAGTCTGATGAGGGTAGTGCAATGGCTTCACCCCACATTGTACATGTGTCGACTAGTGTTAAAATGCAGCGGTTCCTCCTTTTAGTTCTCAGAAGAGGTCCTATGATATCCACAGCTACTCTCTCGAAGGGAGTTCCTATTATTGGCATCTCTCCTAACGTCGCTGGGGATGTCCAATGTTTAGGTGCCACTCTTTGACACTGGGCACAGGACTTAACAAATCGGATGATATCAGCATTCATCCCCGGCCAATAGTAATGGGCTGATATGCGTTGCATGGTGGCATTTTGACCCATGTGACCGCTGAATGGAAGTGCATGACCCATCTCCAAGATTTGGTTCCTGTACGTAGATGGAACGACTAGTTGCCCATGTTCTAGTCCTATGTTTCCTGCTCTACGATATATTAATCCCAATTTCACATAAAAGTTTCCTTTCTGCAGGGGAATATTGGCAAATGGCAGTTTCTTGAAGCAGGAGGCCAGAGTTGTATCCTGTGTTTGAGCATTCTTTAACTCCTGAGGGAGGGGATTCTGCACAGGTGCTGGCTCCTGTTCACTCGCAGCTTTACTTTTGGTTGTCACTGCCGCAATAACAAGAGGTTCTTTAGGTTCACCTAGGAATACGTATCTACAACCCAAGATCAGGTCATAGATTGGGTCATCCATGACTGCTGCTCTGATCTGTCCTGGCACAAAGCGGGATTCCACCTGGATATTTGCTATTTGCAGAGTCATTGTCTTGTCACCTTTTGTGGCTCCACGAAGTTCCACAGTGTCTGGTGTTACCTGGCCAGGGTCTACCAGTGATGAGGCGACAACTGCATCAAATTCCAGTCCCGTGTCATAGAGGCATAATACGTGCTGTCCATTTACCTTCACTGTGTCAGTAACGGACGGTCGCTTGAGGCTATTCTGTTGCCTCATTGGATTCTTCCTTGGCGATTTTGTCTTTATAAATGCAGCATGATGAGGAGCGGGTTTAATTTTACATTCATGGGTGTGGTGCGTGTTTGTCTTGCACACCTTACACCACTTCCTCCCCGTCTCCTGGTTAGTAGAGGTCCTCTCCTGTTTTATCCTATTATAAGTATGTGATGTGTTCTGTGCTTTATTGGAAAATCCACTAGATTTAGGGTGATTGTCAGAACAGGGGTGTGTAGATGCTTTTGCAGGCATATCAGTATATTTCCGTCTTGTAGACTGAGCCTCTGCCAAAGCTCCCTGAAACCTTTCAGCCAGAGTGAGTAACGACTCAAGGTTTTCGGCCCCATGCTCTGCTAGGAACCTTCTCATATCTGGTGTCATTGTCTCCTTGAGTTGTTCCATGATAATCATTTCCTGAAGCCCTTCCAGAGACTCAGGAAAGTTTCCTAACGTGCGCCATTTTTGCAGATAGGATTCGAGGCATGCTGCGAACTGTGCAAATGTTTCCCCTATGTCTCTTCTGGCCCGATGAAACTGCTTCCTGTAAGCTTCTGAATTAAGTTCGAATCTTTGTAAAAGGGCCTTCTTTAGAGTATCATATTTATTTTGCTCAGTAATCGGCAACTTCATGTATACCTCATATGCTGTTCCACGTAATCCTTGTGAGAGTTTGAGCGCCCATTTATCTTTGTCCAGACCATACGACGAGGCAAATCGTTCGAATCTATCAAGGTACATGTCGATTTTCTCGGCGCTGTTGGAGAAAATTTCTAAAGGAAATGACATAGCATTTGTTCCTGTAGCATGACTGGTAATTGTGTTACCATCTGCTGAAGGAGAGGCACCAGAAGATTCTAATGTACTGGGACTAGCCTCTACTTCAACTCTTCTAGCTTCTACTTCTAATTCCTTTAGTCTAATTTCATGCTGCCTTTCTTTTTCTCTCTCGTGTGCTTCTCTCTCTCTGCTCGCTCCTTTTCTAATCTCTCTTCTCTGTCAAGATGTTTATCCATTTCGGCGCTAATGAAACTCGTTAACTCATTACCTACCATCCCCATGTCCTTAGCGAATTCCATTAAACTAGATCTTACTTTGGCTAATTCAGCCATTGTTTGTGCTGAATAAATCTTGTGGGTAAATTATCTCCCAATATACAAGAACAATTTTTACCAAAGCAATAATGTTTGTCTAGTGAATAGAATATGACTAATAGCACATTAACTCCACACACTCACTCACTCCTTAACTAAAATTAACTTCTTAGAAAGTTATTTGAAAAAGGAAAACCACCACACTACTAGCTTCAAATAATTCTTAATTTCCTGTCCAGATGCTACAACGATAAAGTCTAGGGGGTAGAAAAAGATTCTCACTCTAGAAGGTGAAGAAAAGCAATAATTTTTCAGCAAAGGCAATAGTTTATACCTCAACTCTTTGCTATTCGTATCACCAGCGAGAGCTACTGTGCGCTAGGATACTTAAATCTCGAGGCGAGCCCTCACTTGTCACGCGTAGGGAGAGAGCAAGGTCGACACAGGTCAACTGCTCTAGATAACAGTAAGAATATTGATTGATTTTCTTGCAATACTGTAATAGTGATGTTATTTGTTATGAAACCAAGAGGTTAACTGTCTGGAATCAAGGGTAATTAAATACCATGTAAGAATATCAGACAAGTTGTTCTCCCACGTGACTTTGTTTCACAACTAACATACACCACACGATGTTGATAATTCGACAATAAAGAGGACAGTAAACAAGAAAGGGAAGTAATCACAAAAAGAGAGCTCTGGACAGGCTTATGATATTTTATCAAATTGACTCAGACGTGTAGTAAGTAAATAAACAATATGCTATTTATTAAGGGAATCACATTTACAAAGGGTTATTTTACATCTGATGAAAAAAGAAATATGGAAAAGAATCACGTTTACATCTGAAAACAAACAGGAATCTAGGTCCCAGTGGGGTGCCTTATTTTCTTCACTGACTAAGTCTGAGCGTTTGGTGGCTATGTGTGTGTAGTGGTCTTCCTTTACTTTATTATACTTATCGTAGTGTTCTTGTAGGATGTAGGCAGAGAGGACACTCTGCTGTGACTTCTTGATGAGAGCACGTGGTGGTGACTGACTGCCCTGTGTGGCACTAGTGTCTTTAAGGATGTCTGGTTCACACTCAGGGGTGAAGATTCAGTCCCTGTCCCTTCTTGATTTTTGGGCTCAGCAAAATTGAGGGAGGTCGAAGCCAGGTCCTATGTTACTGACACTCTGCACTGGAGAACAAAGTAAGGGGACCATTAATCTCTTGTCTAAAGAGATTTTACATATATGAAGTTCCTCCCCGAAGACTTTTGGTCTCAGAGCATAGGCACACTTACCACTGAAGACTTTGACTGTCCAGTACACTGTATGTAAAAGATATCTCAGTGACCATTGTCTAACAGGCTCTGTCCTCATCCTTACAAGTCAAGTGTCCCTTCTCTACACTTCATAGGTCTTACTATTTTCCACAATCAACAGTCTGTCTTGTAGTCTGGTGTATCTTTAGTTAATAATTAATTCTTAATTATCTTTCAGCAAGGAACAACAGCTTTCATAATGTATACTCATAACAGAGTTGTGTTCTAATAAGGCAAGCAATAATGCACAGTAATAAAATACTATAAGTAAATCATATAAGAAAATTAATAATATTTTTTACAGGTACATAATGGATATGGAAGAAAACTAAATCCAATAGCATAACATATATTTCTTATCTTAGTCAACCACATACTTCTTCTGCAAATTACACTTGTATCATTAAGCAATAATTAAACAAATAATTTTGGGAGATAACTCACCGCACAAAATCACTTCAGTTTCAACACAATCAGAACTTGAATATTTGAATATATTCATAAGCACGTTATTGACTTTACACACAGTTGTGTACAATCTGTGTATATTCTTTAAAAATCTTATGTACTTAAAATTTAGTTTAGGCTGCTTTCACGGTGTTCATCAAGAGAGTAATGCAAAGTTACATTTTCTCTGATAAATACAGTTTAAGACCGGAAATAGGTGGTCGTCTGTGGGTCACGGGTTAATTGATGTCACCCAGAAAAACCCACCATTACCATCGCGTCTTCGCAAAATTCTACCTGCGGAATCTAAATGCCTGTTAAACGAAATTTAATACCAGACCTTCACTTGATCTAGCATTCTCGTAGGAAAAAAAAAAAAGAAGAGGGTCATAGGGAAGACGGTGAAACAGTGACAGGATGGACTGAGTAAAGGAATGTGGAAGATTTAGGAAGAGAAAGGAGATTTAGGAAGAGAAAGGATAGACTGCTCATCATGCAATAGTGCTCACTACCCTCCTGTATGCATGTTAAACATGGACAGTGTACAGCAGACACGCCAAGAAGCTTAATCATTTCCACATGAGCTGTCTTCGCAGGATACTCAGGATCAAGTGGCATGAAAGAGTATCTAATTCTGAGGTCCTCAAGAGAGCACATATCTCATGCATCTACACATTGCTGCAGAGGGCCCAAACTAGATGGGATGGACATGTTGTTCGCATGCCCGAAAAACGCATCCCAAAGCAGTTAATGTACAGCGAACTCTCTATGGGTAAGCGAACAGTAGGGGGACAAAAGAAACACTGAAAGCATAGTTGAGCAGCTTCAAAATTGATGTCTCCTCCTGGGAGACTATCGCACATGATCGCTCTGCCTGGCGGACAAACATTACTCAAGGCGCTCGCATTGCAGAACAGAATTTAGCTGATAAGGCAGAAGGCAAGCGTGCTGCAAGAAAAGTCAGAATGCGCAGCAACACTACTATCGACTCTAGCCATGTGTGCCCCGTATGTGGCATGGCCTGTAGGGCCAAAATAGGTTTAATTAGCCACATGAGATCACGGCACTGATGTCTCACAATACAAGTCTGAAGCTGTCGCCATCTTCGCTTGCGACGGGCAACTATTATTATTATGATATATATATATATATATATATATATATATATATATATATATATATATATATATATATATATATATATATATATATATATATATATATATATGTGCACACGTATACTCTGACAATACGAACCTGACGACGCTTTCTCAGTGACAATTTTCCATAGCGCCAGACTGATAGCCGTTCTTTTTTTTGTCCGACAGTATATGATGGGTAACATTGATAAAAGTAATACACCCACTGACTCTAAGACAGGCATAAAAAAAAGGTAAAGGATCCCGTTACACGCCCATTGAGGCATATTGGGAATATGGTGTTAGGCCCATATTTTCTTGACCATCGGCACACTAGGGGTGATGTGGTCAGCATCACGCCGGCCGCCTTAACCTTCCCAGAGTTGCTCTGGTACCCAATTGGGGCTGGGTCGACCCAGGATCCGTTTGCGGCCTAAAAAAATCCCACCTCATCTGGGGATCGAACCATAGACCACTGGGCTAGGCAGCCAGTGCACTAAACACTATGCTACCGCGCTATTCACTGACAGGGGACAAGACATACATTTCGTTTTATAGGTACATTTCTAACTGGTGACCAGAAGTAAATTTCATTCAGTCTCTGTTGACATCAGAAGCTGGTGTTTTACAACCATGTCTGTGGGAACCAGAGAAAAATTGTCTAGGAAAGTAAACACATTGTCCCTATAGCACATCGTAAAAACAAATCGAGGGGGTTATAGGAAAAGATAATCAACCCAAACCCTTTGGCAATACACAAACATAGTGCAGGTAATACAACCATCAAGAAAGGATCAGCCAAGCACAGATAAATCTCATGGGACTCAAGAACAACTCACGGCTACTTGTATTTCAACTAAACATTTAAACTCTACACAAGCAATTATGATATAATTTCTCTGAAATTAATAAAATTACCATCCATTATCCCCTGTCTAGAATGATCTAATCTACTTTAATATTTAGAGAAAACAATAACTGTAGTATATTTAGTTTGATTTTATTGTCACATGATCTCTAGTTTGAATTAATGTTCTTATTTTATTTCAAATTGTTGAACAATAATTAATGTAAAAATCACGTTTTGTTATAATTCTATAATATAACTACAGAGTAGTGTCCCATTCATAATTGGCAGTTGTAAATGTTTTGTTGTCATTATTTAATACCCATCTCATCAGTAGAACACATTTTACCAATCCTTGACACTATACCTTAATTTCAACTACATTCTAATCCTTCACTACAGGATTAGGGAGTTTCATACCCATTTCCAACCTGTTACACATCAGTTCTCAGATAATTACCAGGCCGTGGATTAGTGTAAAGGTCGTCTATTCTTCTACATTTTTGTCATTCACTACAGGATAATTAGTGTTAGCTATGTTTATACCCAGTCTCATTTTTTTGTATCAGTACAGAATCAAAGTTCAGGGCATTTTACCAACTTTTTTGGAACAGTAATTAAGTACCATGAGAAAACGTAATTTCTAACTACATTCTAATCCTTCACTACAGGATTAGGGAGTATTCACCTGGTTATTTTGTGTGTGTGTGTGTGTGTACCAGTAGACTTCTTATCACTACTATCTACAGTTAAAACAAAAAAAAACTCATATACAGATTCTATATAACTATCAGAACATACACATTCAGTGGTCTCAGATAATTCAGGAATAGCCGTGATAGAGATACAGACCTGGAACAGGTCGTCTATTCTTCGTTCTCTTTGTCCATCGCTTTCTCTAAGTGTTGTTATACAGTTTCTGTGATGGATTTCGTATTCACGTCACCAGCATAAACTTTTATTAAGAGAAACTTCTTGGAAAGTAATTTCTTAACGGTACGGCGCTTATACCATTGTTAAAAATGACCAGGTGACAG
This sequence comes from Oreohelix idahoensis, assembly GCA_024509875.1. Lineage (NCBI taxonomy): Eukaryota > Metazoa > Mollusca > Gastropoda > Stylommatophora > Oreohelicidae > Oreohelix > Oreohelix idahoensis. The sequence goes on along the minus strand of JAMPIV010019825.1, from coordinate 9,542 downwards.
CTTTCAAATTGAAAGCCAGACTTAAATATCTTCTATTCAATACATGAATAATTGGGCAGTTAAGTGTCAATGTAAAATGGTCTTAGTTGACACAGACTACAGCAACGGAGTCTCAAGTAATCCAAACTGAAGTCACCATGAGAAACGTTTATCTATCCAAGTATATATTCTGTTGTATGTAATGTTTATTGTAATCGGTGTTTTTCTGTAGAGTTTCGTGCTGTCAGTGTGAGTGTGTGTGTGTGTGTGTGTGTGTGTGTTTGTGTGTGTTTGTGTGTGTTTGTGTGTTTGTGTGTGTGTGTGTGTGTGTGTGTGTAGTGTTCTTTGTATGTTATATAATGTTTATAATATTTAGAGCTTTGTCAATAGAAAAGTTAAAACAAAAAAAACTCAAATACTTACTGTCGGCTTTAATAAATTCTCTTATTTAAAATGTGATAACAATGTTTAAACCAGTTTCACATAAGATCCAACTTGGATAAAAAGTAACGGCGCTTGACTTGAGCAACACGTCTAATTACGAGATCTCGTTTGTTCAAAGTGCATCCATTGGTCCATTTTTGTGTGCTCGTTTTAGATACCAGCTTAAATCAGCTTTTTTAAGTAGCCAGCAACCTGGAAACATCGAAATGAACATCATGACAAATGTAATTGAGGGTTATCAACTCAAGAACGCTACAAATTTGATAATATTATGTATCCTAGAGGTGGGCATATCTCAGGTGGCATTTCCTGACAGATATATCCTTTGCAAATATTTAAAAGACGTATATGCCTATTACCAGCTCAGCAGAATTAAACAAGTGTAATTTGTCAGACTTCGCAAAGGCCACAACAGATCGGGAAACCATCTGTTCAACAAGCTAAAGATAGAAATTACTGATGCGTGTAACTGTGGCACTGATAAAATGACAGCTGAACATCTGCTTCAAAGATGCCCCACATATGAAAAACAGAGAAAGTGCATATGGCCATCAGCAGCACCATTCCTGGGGAAAAAAAAACTCTACCGTAATACCAACAGCTTCAAGCTGACTACTACTTTCTTTGAACATATTCAAGTTGACGCCTGAAAGTGAACGAAGAAGAAGAAATCTTTTATGGTTTGGTTTTGGCAGGGGAGCGGGGCTGCGACAGGTGTGTGGCATAATATACTTTATGATGTAAAGTGTTAGTGCATCGAACTGAAGCATGGAAAGTATATACGTGAACCAAGTGGATGCGAAGAAGTCACAGACAAAGGTTGATACACAGATTAAGGACATTTGTTGACAGCATCACTAGGTAGTCCTTATTCTTGAGTCCTTAGGTAAAACAGGTAAGAGGTAACTAAAAAAAAAAAACAACGCATGAACAAGAGGAAACATAAATAACACGGGAATAGTAGACACAGAAAGATCTTACGTAATGTCACCAAGCTGGACAACTTGTCATTAATCTATCGATGACGTATGCTCCTTCGGGAGCTAAATGGAATGAATAAAACAAAATGAACTGTTCAAGAAGTTGTGTGTCAGACTCTCATCTTTTGTTCTTTTGTTGATGTTGTTAATTATAGAAGACAAGGTCATGACGGTGTAACTGACTTATGCACAGATGATGTAACTTTGTAGAAAATATATTGTGTTATAATAATAACAATAATTTGTAAGCGTAACTCCTGGATAGATAGTAAACTACATGTCTGACACATTAACTAGGTTACTTGACAAATACCATTAGACTTATAAAAGTAGCAAACAGAGAACAATATAGTTAATAAAAAAATATTTTAGTTATTACATTTTGTGACAAGAAATGCACTAATACCTGGCTACTGTGTTCCACATGGTTTGTGCGCTCTTTTGTTTGTAAACTTGTAGTAGAAAACCTAAAGCATGTCAGTTTGTCGTAGATACATTTTGTGACAGCGGAATATGGTTCGACTTCAACAGTGAGACAGTAGCAGTAGTACGATGTCATCATCATCACCATCGACTCCCTATTTGTTCCCTATACATCATGGACAGTCACAACTGTAGCTGGGCCCTAGTTAGCCTGCACCAAAGCTTTTATTTACACTAGCAGCAGTGAACTCTGTAGCAAACTGTTTTGCATGAGGAGTTTTCTAACCCTTTCTACAGCCTCGTATCACCTTCTTTGATTGTTAAATGATTGTTATCAGGTGCTTCATTGTTCAAGGCTCTAACTAGTTTCCACAGTTTGTTTCGTTCTGTATCTAGGTGGCGATTTTCTGTTGTTCGCTTCCAGCAGTTTCTTGTTGTTTGATTTAAAATTCTGTTGTATTTTGCAGTTGTAGCTTTGAGTAGGAAGCTATGCTTCAGTTATTTATTCTGTTTCTGCCGTGTTTCTGGCTTCTGTTACTTTCTTCAAGCTTATGTAGCTCTTTAGCAAGCTCTATGGCTGTTGAGGTAGGTGCAAGAGGTCTAGTAGCCGCCTCAATGTATACATACTTACTTACTTGGTCGTTCCCCTTCTACCGTGAGGTGTAGAAATTTGGAAGAGAGAGCGCCAGACTATCCTATCGGCTGTCTTCCTCCTGGCCTGGTTCCATTCTAGTCCTCGGTCCTTCAAAGATTGTCTAATAATGTCTTCCTAGCGGACTCTGGGTCGCGGTAGCCGATCTTCTCCAATTCTGCAGTCATGGAAAAACCATCTTAGTTGGGACTGTTCTATTTGGGTCTGCAGGGGTTGGGGTTTTAGGCCTTGGCGTATCGTATGTTTGCGGACCATGTCTCTTGTTATTTCAACCACCTTCCTCAGATACCTCATTTCTGAGATTTGGATCTGGCTTTTGTGTGTTGTAGTCATTGCCCATGACTCGCATCCATATGTCAAGACTGGGACATGGGTGGAGCGGTATACAGCCATCTTTTTTTTCTTATCAACCTCTCTCTTGCTGAGGATTCCTCAATTAGATTTGTAGCCTGAAAAAGTCTCCCAGCTGCTGCTTTTCGAGTTGCAAACTCTTCTTTGATGCCTCCCTTTTGGTCTATAATAGCTCCGAGGTATTTAAAGTGGTCGACCTGCTCCAGGACCTGTTCTCCGAGCTTAATCTGAAGTCTTCTTTCTTCTCGTGATATCACAATGTGTTTTGAATTAGAGCTGCTATTGCCCATCCCTCTCTTCTCCAGCTCTTCCTTCCAGACTTGCAGGTTGGATTGGAGATGTATGAAACAGAGATGGATCTCACTCGTATATCAATAGCTTACAGCCTGAGAGAAGAGCGCATTAGTTTGCATCGCGCAAATGTCATTACTCTTCAGTTTGTTACTCGTCATACTTATCATTGACGACAATGTCTCATAATTCATTTGTGCAAAAACAGCCCAATGTGGCTATCAGATTAATGTTCTGTGGCTATCAGATTAATGTTCTTCTATGTCTCCTCTTAGACTCATACTTAGTCAAAAAGTTATCTACTTTGTAGTTAATCTTGTACTTTCATCAGCATTCCTTCTCATCATGAGCTTGCTTAATTGCATGCTTCATTACCCCTGTAGTATTTCATCTGGATTTCTGAAACATTTCTTCTACAAAAAATGAGGGAAGAGCATACTTACTGTGATCACACAGAATCCTCACAATAATCACAATCCTTACTATCACTCCTAAATGCTAGACTTATACTTTAATCACAGTTCTTTATAATCTCCTGAATTGCTACCGCTATTCAATCTAGATCTATAAACCTATTTAGGAAAAACTTCTGTCATCCATAGACTTTACACTAGAGAATCCGGCAGAAACACAATCTTGCCACGTCGGTTCCTCAAACCTGGACTGCTAAAACACGACCGCTCAACAGCGCGCCGTAACTTATTCTCTCCTCTAATCATTCTCAGCTGATCTTTCCCTTGTTTTCCAGTTAAAACAATTGGTCAGCCTTATTTCCACTCACTGAAAAACATGCTCACGCTTATTTACCTAGTAGGCGAACTTCAATGAACTGTCTTCTGTTATTTTAAACTCCCCTCAGTCTTTCCCGTGCTTTTTTCCTTCTCAGCTCACTAAAACCTACAAGGGCCTTAATTCTCCGTTGTCTCCCTTTGATTATTTACCTTACTCTTATACTCTCTTCTTTAAGGCTTACTACAAAAATCTTCTTATGCTAATTTTCTTAACCATAGCTGTGGACTCACCAAACCTGCTTAAGTCTAATTCAGCCTTGTTTTCACCAACCGTGATTTACAGAGTTTCCTCCCTTTTTACAAAAGTATTTCTATGCAACATTTTATCTCCCTTCAACTAAGACAAACAGTCTGTATCTTAATCTATTCATTTTTCATAAACCATTTTTCCACACTCTTTTACTTTACTAAAACCGAATCACTGCTCATCTAAACCTTGCCTGAAGCACAAATAATGCTCTGGCGAACCCAATGGTGACACTTGTTTTTTTTTCCTTCTGTTCCGAGTATCACATATTCTCTATAATTCTCTGTTTTTCCTGCTGTGTTGTTAGCTCCTAAGTATTGTTTCCATGCTATTTTTTTCTCCGGTATTTTTTCTTTAACGTCCTCTGTCCACCAACGTGTCCTCTTTCTCTTGTTTCCAAGTCGGACTTCACCACTTGCTTCTGCAGCAGATGTCTTTGTGATGCCATTGAATTTAAGCCAGAGGGTTTCCAAGTCATCAGGTTGTTCTTCTGTGTTACTCACCGCTGCAGCAATAAGCCAGTGATATTTGGTCTTTTCTTAATTTCTGGATCTCTCAGCTTGTAGGTTTTAATGCTTATTTCTCCTGTTCCTTTACTTAGTTTCTTGCGTGATGCTGGGCAGTTCCTAGGCTGAGCAACTCTTTGTCGTGAATTATTCTAATCCCCATATATAAATTAAAACGTAAATGCAAAGCCTAACAAATAAATTTAATAAAAGGAAGGAAGAATGGTAAAGAACAGTGCTGTCACAATGACTGTACTCGAAATCCCCCTTGTTTTCTACTTCGTCGGCAAATTGTAACGCTTTCACGTTGATAGTAAAAGCCTACTGTATTATTACCCGCTTTCTTCAATGAAACGTGTACTGTATTTCTTGGAAAAACCTTGAGATACGCAAGCTGATCAATGACCAAAATTTAATATTTCATTCATTCCATTTTATACACGGCGTAACTAAAAGACAGATGGACTAAAGGATAGAGAGAAGGGAGAGGCAGAAAGCAGGGACACCTGCAACACTAAACACGCGTCGCGCGATACACAATTGCTGCCATCACGTGTGTAAGGCCACATGCACTAACTTTATTTCAAATCGACAGTGATAAAATTCACTACCCATACCAGAGTTAGGTTTTAAAATCCTGAAAAACGCTTATTGGGAATTATGACATTATACCGGTTTACGTTTGAAAACATGACAGTACCCAGAAGGTAGTAACAGCACGACTATCCTAGAAGAAAATGCACCTAGCTCCCTTAGATTGAGATATTTGGATTCCTTAGGGTTTGCTGACAAAGAATATGTAAAACGTTACGCAAATAGTCTAGGAATTACCAAGTTATGGCCAAAATAAAATAGTGGGGGTGCCTGACAGCATGAAATCATTTCTGCTCATAAAATTTTTTTATAACGTGTTTGAAGAAACATTACGTTACGGAAATAGCCTACCATGTTAACTCCTATTTGATTGGAGCGCAACAAATGAAAGACTAAACACGATTGGTCGGACTATAAATACTATCTTGTGTTGTCAGGGGAAACGTGAGAAAGGGGTACTTTTTTGAAAAGATGTGTAGACATGGTTTGATTGGGTAGAGCTGCGAATATACTCAATTCAGAGCGTCTGTTCATTGCCACATCTTGTAATAAACCTACTAAGAAACAGTACGTTGAGCACCAGTGTATATTTTTTATAAAATAAAGCCTGGGACATCGGCAATTACCTCATATTAATACTACACAACTGACACACATAGGATACCATTAATAATATATGTCACTACAATAATCATATTAATAAATTCTGTACATATAACTTGTAATTAAAATTGATTGTGATTCCTGGTTCCCTTTGTATTTGAATCAGGACACATATACATTCATGACAGCTCTGAATACATATTGTTATTTGAAAAGTTATCAGTGACCCCTTTAAGATATCCTCTTAGAGTGTTATATGTATGTGAGTGTCACAGTGTTGTCAAGTGTGGTGGAATAAATTAAATTGTTTGTCTGTCTGTTGTTGTTATGACTTACACTTCATCATACACATACCCTAGACATATAACGTAGTCATCACACTATTCCAGAATAATTCTGACTGAGGTATACATATGTGGCAGTAAGTAAGGTTATCTATAATACACTACTCTTATTAGATATAGATACCTTCACAGCTGATCTCAGTCAGTACAATAAGTCCCCTATAAATATTTATAACATCCCACTTTACCACACTCTTTCAGTTGTTCTTTTGATGGTCAGCAGGTAGTGATCACTGTTAAAGAACACTTGTTAATATGTTATGTATGATTGCCACACACAGGCTTATAGACATTACTATTGCGGAAATATGTTTCTTTTTGGTAACTCATGTTTTTGCACGGTTTTTAACTTATATTGAAAGCTGCGTATTTAACACGTTACCGGTTGTCAATGACGTAACGCGTTTGCGCTAATTTATTCTAACGGCTCATATTCGTGGCCTTTCGTTACTTCAAGTCGTCCTAGTCAGACGTGTTTTCTCAAGCTCCCAGAATTGTAGACAAATATTCTATATTAAGTGGTATAACTAACGAAGGCCGCCACTGTTTTATAACATGGTCCTGAACTTATACAGAAGTTCCACCTCTTACAGAGAAGTATAACTCGACTACTTTTATATTCACGTCGTCTGGTCCACATTACATGGGTCTCGCCGTTCTGCACACATCTCTAGTACAGCGGCTAGAACTGAATAATTGAGACGAGATGTATTAATGACTGACTACTATGAATGAATTGTCTATGGATTGATCATGCATATGTATTTTTGCGGAGATCTCATTAAAGATTCTCAAACCATGCCAATGTTCCTGAAATAAACACGTGTCAAAAGTAGTTTATCGTGGACCCCCTACAAGATGTACTGTGTTCGTCGGCCAGTTATGTCCTGTGATGACCATCCCCGTGTCCATTCGTGTTTGTCAGCATGATGCATGAACGTTATAATATGTTATACTACAAGTACTAAATCAAAACCCAACAAAAAAAGAAATCCCTGATGTAACAATCACTTCCAATTTCTGGCCCCCTCCAGACTCTAGCATCCCGCACATACTTGAATGAGCTCCTCCTAACTATTGCATAGTCGATCACTGACTTCTCATTCTTTGTTGGTTAACACCTAGTGTAAGAATGTATTCGCTTATGGGGGAACTTTGTGTTTGTAATTATCAGATTCTGTTCACTGCAGAATCGAAGTAGTCGCTTTTCATTGTTATTAAGATTATCTTCTCCACATCTTCCGATAGCTCCACCCCATCTAGCATGGTCATTTCCAACTGTGGCATTGAAATCTTCGAGCATGATAATTTCATCTAGGCAGTCTTCCACTTTCCTTTAAAGCAGCTAGACGAATTCCTCCTTGACCTCTGCTCTCTCATCCTCATTTGACCCGTACACTATGACAAGGTTGACTATGGTTTCTCCTTATTTAGTTTTACAACCATAATGCGCTCCGAGACAAAGTCCCATCCCTTGATATTATGTTTTTGGTTTTTCTCAATGTATAACCTACTGAAATTGTTGGTTTTTAAAAGAACAGTCCACACCAAGGGCACTTAAGAGACTCAGCAAAACTGCTGAAAGGGCATTGTGCTGGCTATGAAATTCAGGACAGTAATTTTCAACATAAAGGTTACTTTTACTATTGCCTCCAACTGGCAGAAAAACTGGAGTGAAACTGAAAGCTACAACCAAGATGGAGTGACCTAAATTATCTGTCCATGACAACATGAGGCTGACACTTGGAAGTCATGACCTAAGTGGGCCCGCCCTTCCTTAGAGTGTAAAGGAGCTTAAGGGGCCAAAACATTTGATCGAAGAGAGGACTACTTCTAATGATCAGATTGCCTGTGCGCAAAGATAATGGATTTTAAACACGCGATGAAGCATGTTGCTGTTACAATCAACGTCATACGATCCAAGGGGCTCAGTTACAGACTTCAATCCTTCCTTGAAGAGGTAGGATCTGATCATAATGACCTCATTTATTTCAGCCAAGTTCGTTAGCTAAGTAGAAAGTAATTCATTATGGAAGAAATCATGACACAAATGTAATATTTCTTTGATGACTTAGTATGTATGTGTTTTGGATTGTCAACCCTGAGCTGCCGTAGTGGTCCACGAATGGCTAGGCAGTTTAAGTAAAGGGATGACTTTTCCAAAGTCAGCAACTTTCGCTCAAGATTACTATTGGCAGTAATATAAATAGAACGTGTATGCTTCTATTTGAAGGAGTCTATAAAAATGCTGGACGAAATGCACTTTTGAAAATAAGTCGCACAGAATAAAAAATGGAAAAAAAAAACATTTTAAACACACGCTTTTAATGCACTAAAAACACAAAAATAGTTTTTCAAGGAGTTTGTAGCTTCCAGTAAAAAAATGTAACATCAAATTAACACAAGGCGTGGGGCGCTTAAGCGCTTATCATATAATTTATCCATAAGTGTCTAATGAAGTATAAAGCAGAAGTTAATTTCATGCAGAATCAGCGACCCACGCTCTCTGTCAATTAGATGTTACATTTTTGGCTGCAAGCTATAAACTCCTTGAAAAATTATTTTTGGGTATTTAGTGCATTAAAAGCGTGTTTTTTTGTTTGTTTGTTTGTTTAGTTTCTTCTAAAAAGTATTAGAAAAATTATGACATACTAAAAAAAAACAATATTTTTACTTATTGTAAATATGTTCTAATATTTTGTAAGCGATCCATTTCTTTTAGAGCGTCAATATTACATGGCTTTGTGGTTCTTCATTTGGTGCAATCAATTTCTTCAATTTGAAGGCCATCTAGAGATCGAACTCGACTTTGTATGTTCTTATATTTTTTGTTTAAAGTTCGTGGAAACCGAAAAAAAAGCCTATCCGACTGTTTCGTGGTAACGAATCAGCAAGAACAAAAGTTTTCGTACGTCACTAATTGTTAGTTAAAAGCAAGGGAATTCAACACTAAACCGCCTAACATTGAACGAGTTGTGTGGAGAAGGGTCATCATCACAGAAGAATAAACGAAACCACGGCGACTGCTAAGGACTCACGTAGACCAGCTAAGTTTATTTTGGAAACAGCAAACAGACAATTGTTTGTTATCAATCCTCAAACCAAGTCTCAGTGAAAAACAATTTATTTTACATCTAAAATTCCAACCAATAATTTACATTGCTGTTTTAACCATGTTAAGATTAATTGGTTATTAAATTTGTTGCATGTTATTTTGAAGAAAAAAAACAATCATGGTTCATTCAGTTATTACAGGTATGAAAGCAAAAACGTATGAGTACGACTCTTTAATTTATATATACATCTAAAACATATATTTACATCTATAGAGCAAATG